>CAUYTI010029781.1:0-11179 GCA_963575145.1 Galago senegalensis | reverse complement strand
AGACAGAGCCTCAAGCTGTCCCCCTGGGTAGAGTGCCATGGCATCTCAGCTCACAGCAACCTCCAACTCCTGGGCTCAAGCGAGTCTCTTGCCTCAGCCTCCCAAGTAGCTGGGACCACAGGCGCCCGCCACAACGCCTGGCCATTTCCTGGTTGCAGCCATCGTTGTTTGGCAGGCCCGGGCTGGGGATTCGAACCCGCCACCTTAGGTGTATGTGGCTAGCGCCCTAGCCGCCCAAGCCACAGGCGCCGAGCTGGCAATGATTTCTTATACAGGACAACAAAAGGCCACACAACAAAAGCAAAATAAACAAACTGGACTACATATTGAATTGTTTTGGCAATTCATGGTCCCTAAGATGTCCCTAAAATCTCTTTTTAGATTTTGGGTACTATGGACATTTTAACAATGTGATTATTTTAATTTATGGACATAGATTATTTTAATTTATGAACATAGGTTTTTCCATTTATTTCTGTCTTCTTAAATTTCTTTTAACAGTGTTTTGTAGTTATCAGTGCATAGGTCTTTTGGCCTCCCTGGTTATCAAAGTAAAAAGGAGAGATTAGAATGAGAGAAAATAACTACAAATCATTTATATGATAAGAGGTTAATATCCAGAATATATAAAGAACTTCTACAACTTAAAGAAAAGATAACCAATTAAAAGATGGGCAAAGAACCTGAATAGGCATTTCTCCAACAAAAACATCAATAAGCATATGAAAAAGATGCTCAATATCACTAACCATTAGAGAAATGCAAATCAAAACTATAATAAAACAACAAAAAAAAGAAAATAGTAAGTGTTAGTGAGGACATGGAGAAATTGGAAACCTGTGCACTGTTGGTAGAAACGTAAAATGGTGCGGCTGCTATGGCTCCACCAGAAAACCAAAAAGGCAAATACTGTATGATCTATAATCCTTCTAAATTTACGTATCTGAAAGAACTGATATCAGGATCTCAAAGAGATATTTGCACTTTCATATTCATTGCAGCATTAGTCACAAGAGCTAAAAGGTAAAAGCAGGCAGAGACAGATGAACAGGCAAAAAATGGGTATAGGGAGGTGCCTGTAGCTCAGTGAGTAGGACACTGGCCTCATAGACTGAGGGTGGTGGGTTCGAACCCAGCCCCAGCCAAACTGCAAGAAAAAATAGCCGGGCATTATGGTGTACGTCTGTAGTCCCAAGCTACCTGGGAGGCTGAGGCAAGAGAATTGCTTAAGCCCAAGATGTGGAGGTTGCTGTGAGCTATGACACCACCGTACTCTACCAAGGGTAACAAACTGAGACTGTCTCTAGAAAAAAAAAATGTGGTACATTCACTAAGTGGATATTATTCAACCACAAAAAAGAAAGAAATCTTGATATACACTATGACATGGATGGATCTTCAGGATCTTATGCTGAGTGAAATAAGACAGGAGCAAAAGGACAAATATTACACTAGTCCACTTAGCTGAGATAACTAGAGAAGTCAAAATCATGAAAACAGAAAACAGTACTATGATTACCAGGAGCTAACAGGAGAGGAACATAAGTTGTTCAATGGTATAAACTTTCTGATTTATGGAATGAACAAATTCTAGAGATCTTTTACAAAACAATGTTAAATATTGACACTACTAAACTGTACACTTAAAAATGGTTAAGAGTAAATTTTACATCATTTTTAACCATAATTTTAAACATTTATAATCAAAACAAAAAGAACCATTCTTCTATAAGATAAAGGCACAATAACATATAAAAATATACTATTTTTTGCTTTTCATAAATCAGACATTAAATATACTAGAATTACTCATATTTAGATCGTTGTATGATCTCACCTGTAATTCTTGTGATTTACGAGCTTGTTCTTGCTTGATACTGTTAATCATACTTTCTTTTACCTCATCCAATATAGAATATAAACTATCAAATTCTTCATCTAACTCTGAAAGTATGTAAGAAGAATTTTCCTGTTTAAAGAATAAAACAAAACAATTATTCTACTGAAGAACTATCAAACATTTAAAAACTAAAAAATATACTCAAGACTTGAGCTTTAAAAAGAGATAAATACTAGAAGCTGGCTGTGAATGCTACTGTGCTATGTCAGCTATGCTATGAGTTAAGTTACCTTTTATGGCCTAGCCAGTATCTCTTCATCTTATTGTTTCCACAGAACATTGTGAAACGTTGTTTCCGTCAGTTTGTTTTGAGACAGAGTCTGACTTTGTCACCCTCAATAGAGTTGCTGGCATTATAAGTCACAGCAACCTCAATCCTCTTGCTTTGGCCTCCCAAATAGCTGGGGACTGCAGGTACCTGCTACAACACCCAGCTATGTTTAGAGATAGGTCAGGCTGAGCTATCTCTATCTCTATGTTAGAGATAGCTCAGGATATCTCGTTCTAGCTCAGGCTGGTCTCAAACTCATGAGCTCAGGCAATCCACCCACCTCGGTCTCCCAGAGTACTAGGATTATAAGTGAGAGTCATCACACATGGCTTGTGAAAGGTTGTTTTATGGTTCTCAACTTTAAGGTTCCCTAGCCCTTTAGTCTCTCAAGTAGACCCAAAGCCAGTGGTTCACCTTCAGTATATATCAGAACCATTGGTGAAACATTTTAATAAAACATTCCAGAGATTTGGGCAGTGCCTATGGCTCAGTGAGTAGGGCACCGGTCCCATATATCAAGGGTGGCAGGTTTGAACCTGACCCCAGCCAAACTGCAACAACAAAAAATAGCCAGGCGTTGTGGCAGGCACCTGTAGTCCCAGCTCCTCAGGAGGCTGAGGCAAGAGAATCGCCTAAACCCAAGAGCTGGAGGTTGCTGTGAGCTGTGATGCCACGGCACTCTACCGAGGGTGACAAAATAAGACTCTGTTTCTGACTCGGCACCTGTGGCTCAAGTGGCTAAGGCGCCAGCCACGTACACCCAAGGTGGTAGGTTCAAATCCAGCCCAGGCCTACCAAACAACAACGGCTGCAACCAAAAAATAGCCAGGCGTTGTGGCGGGCGCCTGTGGTCCCAGCTACTTGGGAGGCGGAGGCAAGAGACTCGCTTGAACCCAGGAGTTGGAGGTTGCTGTGAGCTATGCCACAGCACTCTACCCAGGGGGATGGTCTAGGCTCTGTCTCAAAAAGGAAAAAAAAAGACTCTGTCTCTAAAAAAAGAAAAAAATATTCCAGAGATTTTAATTTGATAATCCTGAGGAATGATTTGAGCATACAAGGATGAGGTTGATTTTGTGCAAATTTTAAAATGAGGTTCTCTAAAACACTACACTTACATAAGACAAATAGAACTTAAAACACTAAGCAGTTACTTAGTAGATCCTAAGAGATTCATAAAATACTGAATTTTAGTGCTAGAAGGTACCTCAGAAATCATCTACTGCCTAGAATTTTAAGCCAAACTATTGCATTTTATGAACTAAAATACCAATAAATGACTTGCCCAAATCCACACAACTAGTTACTAGTAATATGGTAAAAAAAAAAACCATTTCAAGTCTCTTTTCTTCCCACAGTTCCTCATTAACTCCTTGAATAGGATGCTCCTATTTTAAGCAGAAAAAACATAAAATATTTGTGTAATCCCTAGACAAGCAATATCCATTACTGCAACAATTATAAGATAGAAGAAATTCTCTTAAGACATTTTTCGGCTCGGCGCCTGTGGCTCAAGCGGCTAAGGTGCCAGCCACATACACCTAAGGTGGTGGGTTTGAATCCCCAGCCCGGGCCCGCCAAACAACAATGATGGCGGCAACCAAAAAATGGCCAGGCGTTGTGCTGGGCGCCTGTAGTCCCAGCTACTTGGGAGGCTGAGGCAGGAGACTCGCTTGAGCCCTGGAGTTGGAGGTTGCTCTGGCGTAATGCCACGGCACTCTACCCAGGGGGACAGCTTGAGGCTTTGTCTCAAAAAAAAAAAAAAAAGACATTTTTCAACTTAGATGAAACATTTAATTAAAAGAACCAAATTGGCATTAGTTAATAGAACTAATACATACAATCTACTGTAATACCATCTGTCCAAACTTTTGCTTATTGTGTTTATATAAACTAGGGTTCTCACTAGACTACAGTCTCATCAAAAATAGTAAGATCCATAGAAATCATTTTACTATTTTATTTATTTTCATTATTGTAAGGGATTCGTTGAGGGTACAAAGAATCAGGTTATATTTATTGTGTTTGTTAGGTAAAGTCCCTCTTATGATTGTGTCCTGCCCCCAAAAGGTGTGTCACACACCATGACCCTAGATCATTAACTGTCCTCATATCAGAATCGAGTACGAGATTCTTGTTTCTCCATTCCTGTGATGCTTTAACCAAGAATAATATGTTCCAATCCCATCCAGGTTAATACAAAAGATGTTAAGTCTCCATCTTTTTAATGGCTGAATAGTATTCCATGGTATACATATAGTACAGCTTGTTAATACATTCCTGGGTTGGTGGGCGTTTAGGCAGTTTCCACATTTTGGTAATTGTAAACTGAGCTGCAATAAACAGTCTAGTGCAAGTATCCTTATGGTAAAAAGGATTTTTTTTTTTCTCCTGGGTAGAAGCCCAGTAATGGGATTGCAGGATCAAATGGGAGGTCTAGTTTGAGTTCTTTGAGGGTTCTCCACACTTCCTTCCAAAAAAGTTGTATTAGTTTGTAGTCCCACCAGCAGAGTAAAAGCGTTCCTTTCTCTCCACATCCACACGAGCATCTGCAGTTTTGAGATTTTGTGATGTGGGCCATTTTCACTGGGGTTAGATGATATCTTGGGGTGGTTTTGATTTGCGTAGTTCTGATAATTAGGGACAATGAGCATTTTTTGTGTTTGTTAGCCATTGGTCTGTCTTCTTTAGAGAAGGCTCTATTCATATCTCTTACCCAGTAATGTAAGGGATTGTTGGCTCTTTTTGTTGATTAAATTGAATTCTCTATAGATCCTAGTTATCAAGCTTTTGTCTGATTCAAAATATGCAAATATCCTTTCCCATTGTGTACGTTGTCTATTTGCTTTGGTTGTTATCTCCTTTAACTGTACAGAAGCTTTTCAGTTTAATTAAGTCCCATTTGTTTACTTTTGCTGTTGTAGCAATTGCCACGGAAGTCTTCTTCATAAAGTCTTTGGACTCTTACTAGTTTATTTACAGTGGTAAGAATAAGCTGTAGAAGAAATGTGCAGTCTGGAAGGCAGAAGACCCATCTCAAATCTCCGCTTTTATTCATCAGTGAGCTTTTTCAAGATGATTTTTGCACACACCTTTCTCATGCCAAGATTTTCAGTTAAAAATTTCCTGTTTCTCTATAGGTTTACTTGTTCTGCTATGCTTCTAACAATCGGCCGACGATTCTGACACACAATTTGACAAATGTTTGTAATGCTTTCATCAGTTCTGCTCATTACTGGCCTCCCTGACCTCTTTTCTCCCCTCAGAAAAACATTTAATCCATTTCTACACTGTTATCTCCATGTCTTTATCCCCATTGGACTAACATGTCCCTAATTTCACTTCCACTCCTGCCAGTTTTAACAAGAAATTAAATGTTTGTTCATTGCTTTAATTCAAGATGTGTCATTTTCACAGTGACACAAAAAAAATGCAACAATAATGAATGACACTCAGCAAAACACAGCCTCATGTCAGCACCTTAGCTCTCAGCTGTGAGATACTGAAATACCAAAGTTATGAAACCTTACTGAGTTATTTCTATATTGCTGCTAAAATAAGTGCATGGCAGAAAATTCATAAACTTAATTGTCAGTACATTATGCAGTCATGACATACCTTTTTCTTAATTTCTTCAATATTTCTAGGCTATGTGTTTTGTTTTCATGTTTTTCAAATTGTCACAAATCTCAAAAAACCTTCCAATATATTTTTAAAAATCTGTGTATAAGTAGATCAATACAAATCAAACCTGTGCTGTTAAAAGTTTAACTGTATTTTGCAATTAGGGAGTTTGATGCCTCTACTTTGTTTTTTTGCTCAAGATTATTTTGGCTATTTGGGATCTTCTGTAGTTCTATATGGACCTTATGAGATTTTCTATTTCAGTAAAAAATAACATTAGTATTTTAATATGGATTGTTTAAATCTGTAGATAGCTTTGGGTAGTATCAACACTTTAACAATATTAATTCTCTTAATCCATAAACATGGAATATCTTTGTATTCATTTATGTCTTCAGTTTCTTTCACTAATATTTTAGTTTTCAATATCGAGATCTTTCAATTGCTTAAATTTCCTCTTAATTATTTTTTTAATGCTATAGCCAATGGGATTGCTTTCTTTTTCAAATAGTTCACTGTTAGTGTATAGAAACAATACTAATTTTTGTGTTTTGATTTTGTATCCTGCATCTTTACTGAAATTGTTATCCATTTTAACAGTTTTTTCGTAGAGCCTTTAGAGTTTTCTATATATAAGATCACGTCATTAGCAAGCAATTTCACTTCCCTTCTTATCTGATTACCTTTTAGTTCTCTCTTATTTGTTCTGGATAGGATTACCAATTTTGTACTGAATGTAAGTGATGAGAGCAGACATCCTTGTCTTCTTCCTGATCTTAGAGAAAAAGCTTTCAACCTTCCACTGTTGAGTATGGTGTGGGATTGCCATCTATGGCTTTTCTTGTGTTGATGCACAGTTTTTCTATACCTCATTTGTTGAGAGTTTCTATCACAAAAGGATGTTGAATTCTGTCAAATTCTTTTTCTGCATCTATTGAGATGTGTGGTTTTTATCCTTCACCTTGTTAATATGGTATATCACATTTACTGATTTATGTGTGTTGAACCACCACCTCGCATCATGGTGAGTGATCTTTGTAATGCTGGTCTTACGAGTTTGGCCTCTCTCTTCAATTTTTCAGAAACTTTCAGAAGAACTGATATTAGTTCTTTAAATGCTTGATAGAATTAAGCACTGAAGCTATCAGGTTCCAGGCTATTCTTTAATGGGAGACTTTTTATTAATCCAATCTTCTCACTCATTGTTGCTAAGTTCAAATTTTCTATTTCTTCCTAAGTCAGTCTTGGTAGGTTTCATGTTTCTAGGGATCAGAGTATCTTAAATTCCCTTCTATAATCAATATTTCATTATTTATGGTATGGAGTACCTACCTAAACCTAGAACCATTTCCTTAAATATTCCTTTACTTCTTAAATGGGCACATTACTTTTCACATTTTTTTTTTTTTTTTTAGACGGAGCCTCAAGCTATCTCCCTGGGTAGAGTGCCATGGCTTCACGCTCACAGCAACCTCCAACTCCTGGGCTCAAGCGAGTCTCCTGCCTCAGCCTCCCAAGTAGCTGGGACGACAGGCGCCCGCCACAGCGCCTGGCCATTTCTTGGTTGCAGCCATCATTGTTGTTTGGCAGGCCCGGGCTGGGGATTCGAACCCGCCACCTTAGGTGTATGTGGCTGGCGCCTTAGCCGCTTGAGCCACAGGCGCCGAGCCTACTTTCCACATTTATGTTTCATTTTCATCTACTTTACAAGTAAATCTCTTATCATCTATGTTTTACCTCTTTTATTGTAAAAGAAATGTTATACTTACCCATACTTTAGAAAAGGGACAATTTACTCTAATTGGAATTAGAAAAGAAAAATATCAAATGGAAAAGGATAAAAGTGAACATTATAATATCTCTTGGCAACTTCTATTCTAGAGTTTTCCTTCTCCCTTACTATTTGATTTTTTTCACAGAGAATGTAGGAATACCAAGGAAAGCATTTCTACTTTATCTGCTATTGAAAAACCTTGTTCTCACCTCCATTAGTGTTTTGTTTTTTTTTTTTGAGACAGAGCCTCAAGCTGTCCCCCTGGGTAGAGTGCTGTGACATCACAGCTCACAGCAACCTCCAACTCCTGGGCTCAAGAGAGTCTCCTGCCTCCACCTCCCAAGTAGCCACAATGCCCGGCTATTTTTTTTGGGAGGGGGGGTTGCAGCTATCATTTTTGTTTGGTAGGCCAGGGCTAGACTCAAACCCGCCACCTTAGGTGAATGTGGCTGGCGTCTTAGCCTAGCCACTTGAGGCACCAAACCACCTCCACTAGTTTTAAGTAGACAATGGAGTTATTTATAATTCATATTTGACTCAACAATCATTCACTGTATTATATGTATATAAAATTTTTAATATAAAATTCATACCTGAACTCCTTTTAGTGTATGATTCAGTGTATCAATAAAGTTCTGAATTTCATCATTTTTATTTGCCAGAGTTGAAATGATCCTTTGTAGAGCTTCCTAGGATAAGAACAAATTAAAATATTATGTTTTAATAAAAGAAAATTATAAACTCATAACAATATTTTCTTTTTTCTTTTTTTTTCCTTTGAGACAAGAGCCTCAAGCTGGCGCCCTGGGTAGAATGCCCTGACATCACAGCTCACAGCCACCTCCAACTCCTGGGCTTAAGCGATTCTCTTGCCTCAGCCTCCCAAGTAGCTGGGACTACAGGCGCCTGCCACAAGGCCCAGCCATTTTTTGGTTGTAGTTATCATTGTTGTTTGACAGGCCTGGGCGGGATTTGAACCCTCCAGCTCTGGTGTATGTGGCTGGCGCCTTAGCCACTTGAGCTACAGGCACCAGGCCATAACAACATTTTCTAAACAAATTTTCCAAGAGTACATTGCATAGCAAATATGAGCAGTGGCCAGGTGCTGTAGTTCACGCCTGTAATCCTAGCACTTTGGGAGGCTGAGGCTGGTAAACTGCTTAAGCTCAGGAGTTCTAGACCAGTCTGAGCAGCTAGACCCCGTCTCTACTAAAAATAGAAAAATTAGCAGGGCATAGTAGCACAGGTCTGTAGTTCCAGCTACTTGGGAGGCAGAGGCAAGAGGATCACTTGCACCCAGGAGTCTGAGGTTTCTGTGAGCTATGAAGCCCTGACACTCTACCCAGAGTGATAGAGTAAGATTGTGTCTCAAAAAGAAACAAAACAAAATAAACAAAAACCAAATAGGAGCAGTGTAAAGCTTCTCATTGTTCAAAATTTCCAAAGGCTTATAATTACAAAAGATAGGAAATGTATCTGTACTAAATTAAACTGACTTATTATCACAATCCTTCCTATTTAGTTTTGTCATACTCTCTAGTTTAGTATTTTCTAATAAAATTTTCTGTTTTGACAGAAATAGTCTATAAATGTCCTCTCCCTTATCATAGCCACTAGCCATAAAGCTAATGAAGTCTTGAAACATGGCTGGCACAAC
Source organism: Galago senegalensis (assembly GCA_963575145.1). Taxonomy (NCBI): domain Eukaryota; kingdom Metazoa; phylum Chordata; class Mammalia; order Primates; family Galagidae; genus Galago; species Galago senegalensis. The sequence goes on along the minus strand of CAUYTI010029781.1, from coordinate 1,956 downwards.
TGGTCCTAGTCACATTTCAAGTTTAAATTATTTTTTAAACTTTAATTAATTTCAGTTTATGTTACCAATACTGTCCTACTCTTCATGGGTACCAACAGCAAAAGTTTATGTTACCAATACTGTCCCCTCTTCAGTTTATGTTACCAATACTGTCCCCTCTTCATGGGTACCAACAGCAAAAACCCAACAAGGTATTTTTATTCTCAGTATACATCAAGTCCAAGTACTTTTACTTTATAGTTTTCCCAAAAGCAGAGGACTTGTTTCTACAACATTAAATATTTTAATAAAGTCTAAAAGACAAAGGATAAAGGTTTTCCCTCAAAATATAATGATATTGATAAAGGGTTATATATAAAGAACCTAAGAAATAATCTGAAACATTTATACAAATGTTCATAAAACATTATAGCAGTAAAATATTAAAAATATTATATAATATTAAAATTATTTCTCACGGCTCGGCACCTGTGGCTCAAGCGGCTAAGGCGCCAGCCACATACACTTAAGGTAGCGGGTTTGAATCCCCAGCCCAGCCTGCCAAACAAAAATGATGGCTGCAACCAAAAAATGGCCAGGCGTTGTGGCAGGGGCCTGTAGGCCCAGCTACTTCGGAGGCTGAGGCAGGAGACTCGCTTGAACCCAGGAGTTAGAGGTTGCTGTGAACGTGATGCCATGGCACTCTACCCAGGGGGACAGCTTGAGGCTGTCTCAAAAAAAAAAAAAAAATTATTTCTCACAATCATCTCTGGAGACAGGAGGCATTATCATCATCCCCAGGGCTGCCTAAGGGCTCTCTGTTGTATTCTCTTACCTATATTATTTCTTCTCATCCTCACCATTGGTGATATTTTTAATATAGTAACACAATGAAGTTATACTATGAAAGACCAGTGACACCAACAGTTAATTGTTTATCCTGTTAGTGCTCTTCCCAGAAAATGGTGCACCAGGATTTAAATACAAAGACCTCAGCAGAATGGTAGAATAAAGCCAGGACTTGGGGGAGGAGTGGGCACAGTCAGGAAGGGCAATGTACAGCACAGAGATGTTGGAAAGGAGATCAAAGGACTTTTCCAAGTACTTGTCCAAGATAGGCTTTACATGTATTTAAAAGCAACATAATGGAACAGTAAAAACAATTGTGCACAATCCTCAGACTGTTAATAGCAGGATTCAGTTAATAAGGCTGGGATCTTTCTGGTCAATAAACTGTATCTTCTTTCCTTTCTGTATCTCATAATAGCATGGTTACATGCCTACTGCACAGATGGGAAAACGGAGATTCAACTGGTGCCCAAAGTGCACTGCTACTTAGGTACAGATTATGCTCAGTATATCTCCAAAGCCCATGCTCTTAGCCACTTTGGAATACTGTCTCCAAATCCAATCAATTAGCCTATAATATGGTATATGCATATAATAAATTATGTATTTCTTAAATGTCTGGTTTGCTATGAGTTTTCAGTAACATAGAAAACTGCCTAAATTTTCATAATAGAGAATCAAAGCTTGAGCTTAAACTTGTCCACTGGGAGGCATGTCTAGCAAATTTCAGGGTCAAATTGATAATATTCTACCAGAACAAGGATGGGAAGTGTTTTCTGGAAATGATCTTACTCTATGAAAAAGAAGAGCCAAGTCCAATGAATTCAGTTCAGTAAGAAAATTTTGGCTTGGCGCCTATAGCTCAACCGGCTAAGGCGCCAGCCACGTACACCTAAGGTGGCGGGTTCGAATCCCCAGCCCAGACCCGCCAAACAACAATGACGGCTGCAACCAAAAAGTAGCTGGGCGTTGTGGCAGGCGCCTGTAGTCCCAGCTACTTGGGAGGCAGAGGCAAGAGACTCACTTGAGCCCAGGAGTTAGAGGTTGCTGTGAGCTGTAATGCCACAGCACTCTACCCAGGGGGACAGCATGAGGCTCAGTCTCAAAAAAAAAAAAAAAGTTAAAAGA
>CAUYTI010029780.1:0-12249 GCA_963575145.1 Galago senegalensis | reverse complement strand
CGGCTGCAACCAAAAAATAGCCGGGCGTTGTGGCGGGCGCCTGTGGTCCCAGCTACTTGGGAGGCGGAGGCGGGAGACTTGCTTGAGCCCAGGAGTTGGAGGTTGCTGTGAGCTGTAATGCCACGGCACTCTACCCGGGGGGACAGCTTGAGGCTCTGTCTCAAAAAAAATAAAGAAAGAAAGAAAGAAAGAAAGGGACTGATCCCATCTACCATGTATATATAATGGATTATCTCAGATTTATATTTGGCAAATATGTATTGTTGAAGGTTTACACTAATGACCTAAAACAAAAAAGAAATGCAGATTAAAATGTAATAATTTTTCTACCAGTCATACTAGTAATAACTGAAAAAATTATATTCCTCATTGTTGACAAGGTAGGAAACAAGCACTTTATCATCATAGTATGAATGTAAATTTTTTTTTTTTTTTTTTTTGAGACAGAGCCTCAAGCTGTCACCCTAGGTAGAGTACTCTGGCATCACAGCTCACAGCACCCTCTAACTCCTGGGCTCAAGCAAGTCTCCTGCCTCCACCTCCCAAGTGGCTGGGACTATAGGCACCCGCCACAACGCCCAGCTGTTTTTTTTTTTTTTTTTTTTGGTTGCAGCCGTCATTGTTGTTTTGGTGGGCCCAGGCTGGATTTGAACCCCCACCTTAGGTGTATGTGGCTGACGCCTTAGCCACTTGAGCCACAGGCGCAAGCCTGAATGTAAATTTTTAAAATCTTTCTGGAAAGCAATGTGCTTTATGTTGAAAACTTAAATCTTAAGGAAATATTTAATCTCCTTAAAGCTCCTTAAAAATTATTTAAGCAGCTTAAATAATTAAGCTATACAAAGACTTAGCTATAAAAATGTTCATCACTGCATTGCTTATAGTAATAAAAGTAATCAAGGCCAAGTAGTGGCTTACATCTATGCTTCCAGCACTGTGGGAAAGCCAAGATGAGAAAAACACTTGAGGCCAGGAGTTCAAGACCACTCTTAGCAATATAGCAATATCCTTTCTCTCCAAAATAAATTTTAATTAGCCAGTTGTGGTGGCACATACCTGTAGCCCCCGCTACTCACATGACTGAGGTGGGAGCATCTTTTGAGCCCAGAGTTTAAAGTTACAGTGACCTGTGATCATGCCACTGCCCTCCAGCATAGGTGACAGATTGAGACCCAGGCTCTTAAAAAAGAAAAAAATCAGTAACAGGGGTTTGATTGAATAAATTATAACTATACAGTGATACATTTGATAGCTACAAAATAAATATGGGCAAATAGTCACAATATATTAAGTTTAAAATGTAAATTATAAAACAGTATTTGTTTACTTTGTAGAAGAATTGAGTGCTTATAGAGTTCAGGATTTTTTTTATGTTTGCCTAATTCTTTTTAAATAGCTTAATGAGCTTTAATTCACATATATTTCCCCCATTTTTAAAGTGGCTTTTTGTATATTAACAAGTTGTGCAACCATAATCACAGATAAATTTTAGAGTATTTTTATTACCCCCCAAATTAACTCTTCATTCTGTAGCCATCATCCTTGAACCTTCTTATCTCTCCTGTCATCCCCTCAGTCTTCCCCAATCCCAACTCCCCTCCCTAGAACCACTAGATTAGTGGCCTATTCTGGACATTTCATATAAACAGAATCATACAGTATACAATCTTTTGTGACTGGCGGCTTTTAATATAATGCTATTTAGACTTATCCAGGTTCAAGCATGTACCTCATTTTCTTTTATTGCTGAATACTATTCTGTTGTATGGATATAATATATCACATTTTATTTATTCCTTCATCAGTTGATGGAGATTTAGGTTATTTCCACATTTTGGCTATTATGATTTATTTTGTGGTGAACATTGGTATGCATCTTTTTGTATAGACCTCTGTTTTTATTCCTCTTGGATATACACCTAGAAGTAGAACTTTTGGCGGATTTTATAGTAACTCTATGTTTACCATTTGAGGAAACATCAAACTGTTTTCCAGAGAACTTCACTATTTACATTCCTATCAGCAGTGTATGAGAGTGCCGGTTTCTCCACATTCTTGCTAATACTTATTATCTGTCTTTTGATTATAGGGTGATTTTTTCTTCTCAAGTTTATTTTCTAATTTTCTGTATGTATTAATCATGTATCAAAGGAAAAGGTTTTTAAACTTTTTACTAAGCAGTGATGTGACTATATTTTTCTAAAAGCCATACAATTAAAAGTTGCAATGTATATTTGAACCTTAATGTTTAGTAAATGAATAATTTTTATTCCTTACAATAAACCTTTAGGTCATGCTTATAGTTTAATAACATAATAATATTCAAAGTTTTTTGTATGGATTTTGTGAAGGTTTTGATTCTGGTTTTTGCTTGCTTATTTTCTTAACAAAACAGAATGAAAGAGGTTAATTTTTTTAAAGGTTTAAGCCAAAAAAAGAACTTTTATATTTTCACATGTATCAAAACTGATTTGATACACAGAGTTCTGACAATTAAGTTCATGAACTTGCCACCATGTGCTTAGGTTGGCAGCACTATACAAACAACTCAGTAAGGTTTCATAACCTTGGTGTATTAGTGTATTTGCAGCTGTGCTTATGTCAGCATGTGGCAGTGTCTTGCTGAGTAGTGTTCATCATTGTTGTTGCATGTTTTTGTTTGCTGTAAAACAATAGCTTTGATGGTCATTCCAGAAAAAGACTTCCAAAATTGCTTTAAATGGTGGACTAGGTGCTTAGCTTCCCAAGGGGGTACTTCAAAGATGACTACAGTGATACTCATCAATGAGGTATATAGCACGTTTTCTAGGACAAGTTCCTGAACTTAATTGTCAGACCTTGTATATTTACTACATGTATTATGTCATAAAAATTATCTTCCCTTTTTTGTCATGTTTTGGGGGAAAAAATAAAATTGTTTTTCTGATTTTTCTAAATTGACACCATATAACTAGACTGGTACTTATAACAATCCAGAGCCTTTATGTTCCTTTAAAAACCTATACATATGATAAATAATATTGCAAATTAGCAATGACATCTAAGGGGAATTGTTAATTTTCTTACTGTAAGAACAAAGCAACATCAAGCAAAATATTGAAAATAATTTCCCTTGACCTTAACCATATATCTTAAATTTTACATATTTTTGCTGGCTTTTATGCCCTTGAAATACCTGAAATTTTCTAACATTCAACTCCTTAACTCCTATCATGACTCCCTTTAAGTAACCTCTTCTTTAATGTATAGGTGGTTGATAGAAAATAGTACTAGGCTGGGCACCCATAGGTCAGTGGTTAGGGTCCAGACCTACTAAAACAAACAACCAAAAAATAGCTAGGCATTGTGGCAGGTACCTGTAGTCCCAGCTACTTGGAGGGCTGAAGCAAGAGAATCACTTAAGCCCAAGAGTTTGAGGTTGCTGTGACCTGTGCCGCCATGGCACTCTATTGAGGGCGATAAAAGTGACACTGTCTCAAAAGAAAAAAGGAAAAAAAAAAACAGTACTAGTTTCAGATGTCCAAATTCTTCCCTGATATTCATAGCAATGGATTCTTTTTTAACAGATGGAAAATGGTTGATCATTACGTTAGCCGTGTCCGTGGAAATCTCCAAATGTTAGAACAGCTCGACCTGATTGGGAAAACCAGCGAAATGGCTAGACTTTTTGGCATTCAGTTTTTGCATGTACTGACAAGGGGTTCACAGGTAGGAAATCAATTTTCTGGCTCACTTGAAAGTTCTATATGAATGATATACTTACCTTTAAGATGTTAGAAGTGATTTGATTTTTTTAAACTTTCTATCTGATACCAACTAATCAATAGCTTGGTAATAAAATCTTGTTTTGTTTTTTGAAAAACTTTAATTTCACTCTGACAGGCTCTACTTTTTATTTTCTTTCCAAACCAACTTTTTGGCCACTGCCAGGTTTTTCACACCATTGAGAAATTAAATGGACCCTGCTGGTTATTCTGAGATAAATTAAATATTAATGCCTTTAAAGATGATACTACATTTATTAATATTGTTAGTGTGATGAGAGATACCCCATAGAATTGAGGAAGCAACAAAAAGTCTACCTTTCTTTGTATTACATTTCTAATTTTGGCCTGTTGCAACTTCTAATACATAATTTTAATGTAGAAATGAAGAATTTGGAAATTAATATAAGTGGGCTAGATAACTTTTTTAATGATAAAAAGGGGGCCTGACACAGAGGCTCACAGCTACTATAATCCTAGCACTTTGAGAGCCTGAGGTAGGAGGGTTGCTTGAGGTCAGAAGATCAGAACCAGCCTGAGCAAGAGCAAGACTCCATCTCTACAAAAAATAGAAAGATTAGCTAGGTGTGATAGTGCACACCTGTAGTCCCAGCTACTTAGGAGACTGAAGTAGGAGGATCACTTGATCCCAAGAGTGTGAGGTTGTAGTGAGCTGTGATCACACCACTGTGCTCTGGTGTTTCAAAAAAAAGGATGGAACCTTAGAAATCATTTAATTTGTATCTCTATAAATAATTTCCCAAGGTTATAAGAGATTTTTGCCAAACACCTTACTGAAAATTATTTCATGCATTCATTCAACAAATATTTATTTGAATACCTATAGTTTTTAAAGCTAATATCAGGAATATTATATTAGATCACTTGGGTTCTTTAACCTCATAAAATCCTAAAATTTAATTATTTTTATTACTTTATGCCTATAATACTCCTGAACCTACCAATTCAGTAAATATAGCAAAAATAGAGTTCTAACTACTTTTTCTTTTTCTTTTCTTTTTTTTTGGAGACAGAGTCTCACTATGTCACCTTTGGGTAGAGTGCTGTGGCATCACAGCTCACAGCAACCTTAAACTCTTGGGCTTAAGCAATTCTCTTACCTCAGCTTCCCAAGTAGCTGAGACTACAGGTGCCTGCCACAATGCCCAGCTATTTTTTTGTTGTAGTTGTCATTCTTGTTTGGCAGGCCCCAGCTGGGTTCAAGCCCACCAACCCCCGTGTATGTGGCTGGCGCCCTAGCCACTGACCTATAGGCACCAACCCTAACTCCTTTTTCATTACCTATTTAGTTATTAAATTTTATTGATTATAAGCTATTTATTGTATTAATACACAAGTTTTAAAAACTATTTGATCTGGCTTATAATGAAAGGCAAAGATATCTTAAAACCCCATGAGAATGTTTCAGTGAACTGTGATGGTTCTTGCAAGTGCCTTCTATTTCTAATTAATACGCCAGCCTGTCTGGTTGTAGTGGTTATTATAAACAATTGGTAATTGCTTGATTCAATTTTGCTAGTAATAAGCAGATTACTTTTTATTCTGGAATCTTTTTGTTTCTTTTTTTAAAAGACTATAAAACATTTATCTATTTCAAGTCTCCTGTGACAGCTTTTTTTTCTCTAATTTTCCCAAATAAATTTCTAAATGATTATTGACCAACTTTTTTCCCCCATTAATGGTATTTTATTACAGATGACAAGCTAATTTACAAATCTTTATACATTTTAAGAAAAACATTCAGGTATCATAAACATAGCAATTTCAATATCCAAGATTCAAATTTACAACAGGAAAATAAACATAGAAACTTATTTTTGCACTACTTGGTTATGGTGCACTACCTTTAATTCCTTATCTAGAGTCCAAAATATGTAGGCAAACTCTAAAAATTTAGCAGAAGCATTTCTTCACACTGGTATCCATAATCTAGTTTGTGCAGAAATGTTTCCACTAGATTCGTAGAGTACTCTTTGGAAAAAAGAAGTGAGGACTGGTCATTTGATTGCTCTTCAGGCCTTCTGCAACTCTTTAATAGGTTTCCATTGTTGGTTGATTGTTACAAGCTTTTGTTACACTAGGATCCATAGTTTCCCAAGGTTGTGGATTTCTTTTTCTATCAATAATCATGTCTGTTTTCCAAAGGCAATATACAGCGAAACGACAAGGCTCTGCCCACAGCAATAGTCATGAACAGTGCCAAAGGAATAAGTTCCTTCTTTTTCATCAGGAGTTGGAAAACACCCATGCTGACTTCAGTGTAGAATGCCAAATCTAGAATTAAAAAATCCAAGATACTGATCAAATCTTCAGTCACTAGGACCCAACCTGGTGGACTCTATACCATGCAAGGTGCCCCAAAAGCCATCAAGGGTTGGCTCACTAGCGCCCCTGCAGGAAGGGGAGCAAGCAAGGAAGATGCTAATACCCAGAACCTCGGAGTTTTTTTGTTTTATTTTGTTGTGAGACAGAGTCTCACTTTGTCACCCTTGGTAGAGTGCTGTGCTGTCTTAGCTTATAGCAACCTCAAACTCTTGGGTTTAAGTTATCCTCTTGCCTCAGCCTCCCAAACAGCTGGGACTACAGGCACCTGACACAATGCCCAGCTTTTGAGGGGGAAGGGGAGTCTTGCTCTGGCTTAGGCTGCTGTTGAACCTGTGAACTCAGGACAATCCACCCACCTCAGCCTCCCAAATGCTGGATTATAGGCATGAGCTACCGCGCCCAGCCCTTGACCAACTTTTTATTTATTTTTTTTATTTATTTAAATTAAAAACCATTTGTTGAAACTATTTTTATTATTACAAAGTGGTATTGGGGTATTACAGGCTAGGATTTATTAATTTATTTACTTATGTATTTACTTATTGCAGTTTTTGGCTGGGGCCAGGTTTGAATCTGCCACCTCTGGTATATGGGGCCTGTACCCTACTCCTTGAGCCACAGGCACTGCCCTTGACCAGCTTTTTAAATGAAATTGTCAAACCGTACCATTCTCTGTCCTACATTTGCTTTATTGTGGTATAGCTGTATTTTAAGATCAAAAGAGATCTAATTGTATCTGTCTTTTTAAATTTGACTTATAACTTATTTGGTATATTTTATAGTTTTTATAAAAGTTGCAGGAATAGTAAAAGGATTTACATATGTCTCCTTCAGCACCTGAAAGTTGACTAAAACTGTGTAATTGGCTGGACACAAGGGCTCATGCCTGTAATCCTAGCACTCTGGGAGGCTGAGGAGGGTAGATTGCTGAGCTCACAGGTTTGAGACCAGCCTGATCAAGAGCGAGACCTCATCTCTAAAAATAACCAGGCATGTGGCGGGCACCTGATGTCCCAGCTGAGGCAAGTGAATTGCTTGTGCCCAAGAGTTTGAGGTTGCTGTGAGCTGTGACACCAGAGCACTCTACCAAGGGGACAAGTGAGTCTCTGTCTCAAAAAAAAAAAAAGCTATGTAATTGTACTGTAAGAAAAACCAAGCATGCCTAATGTATTTATACTTAAACTGTGTTTCTTCTCATCACTCTCTCCCTGCCTGCAGTACCGTGTGGAATCAATGATGTTGCGTATTGCTAAACCAATGAACTATATTCCTGTGACACCTAGTATTCAGCAAAGATCCCGAATGAGAGCCCCACAGTGTATTCCCCTAATTATGGAGCCTGAGTCCCGCTTCTACAGCAACTCTGTTCTCGTTTTGGATTTCCAGTCACTTTATCCTTCGATTGTGATTGCATACAACTACTGTTTTTCTACCTGCCTTGGCCATGTGGAGAATTTGGGAAAGTAAGATTTTTTCATATTTACAATTATGATGTGCTTTGTACTCCCTACTAAAATTAGATAGACTTTTTTGAATATCCCTTTGCACTTGATACTGTCCTTATAAGTAAGATGAATGGGCTTTTTTAGCCCAGCTAATCCCTTATTGTATTCTCTAATAATTGACATAGATAAATTCAGCTTCTTTGATGGATGATTTATATGAAGGGGATCATGAATAGATCAGCCTTTCAGCTATCTATTTCACTCTCCACATGTAGCTATGGTCTCTTTTAAAATGGAAATTAGTGGGTGGCACCCATAGCTTAGTGAGTAGGGCACAGGCCACACACACCCAAAGCTGGTGGGTTCAAACCTCCCTGGCCAGCTTAACAACAATGACAACTGCAACAAAAAAATATCTGGGTGTTATGGTGTGCGCCTATGAGGCCGAGGCGAGAGATCACTTAAGCCCAAGAGTTTGAGGTTGCTGTGAACTGTGACGCCTCGGCACTCTACCCAGGGCGATATAGTGAGACTCTGTCTCAAAAAAAAAAAAAGAATATTGGTTTAATTGTTGAAAGTAAATCATCTTTCAGTGGAACAGTTTGAGGACTGTGACCTTATAACTATAGCTGTCACCTTCTCTTAACTTTCTTTAGAAATAGTCTATGATTTTTATAAAAGTAAATGTTAGTTTTTATTAATTCATGTAAATTAAATTTGATAAGCTTAATAAGGATAGCATTTTAAATTCTTGAAAGAATAGATATTTTTCTTGAATTGTAAGAAATACAGAATCTTCCTTTATAATTTTTGTGTATTTAAAAACAAGTGTTGGTTTTCTTATATACTCCTTCATGGGAAGAATTTATGGAAAATGTGTTGTTAATCCCATCTTTTTATTAAGAAAGAGAATTGGGGAAATTTATAATCTTTATAACCTTTTTATTTAAAGTTTACATTTTTCTTAAAGTAACTTAGCATAAGTAAAATCATATATTAAGTTGAAATTTGGTATTTCAATATAGATTTTACCTATAAATTTTAGGATAGTGCCATTTAAAAAGTGTTTCTTTTAATTGTGAACTATTTTTGAAGAACCATGATTTGGTCATGCAGCAAGCAGACATGTAACTGAGTATCCGGATTATGTTTAGATATTTGAAAATGAATTCTGATGGAATTGGAAAGATTCCTAAAATTGCCTAATGTCTCCATTCTTTGATGTGAGAAAGTTTTATTTAGTGTTCTTTTTCTTAACAGGTATGATGAGTTCAAATTTGGCTGTACCTCTCTCAGAGTACCTCCAGATTTACTTTACCAAATTAGGCATGATATCACAGTGTCACCCAATGGAGTAGCTTTTGTCAAGGTAATACTCCCTTGTAAATGAAAGGTATCAACTGTGGCTTAACTTGTGGAGAACTAATAATGGTTTAGATATTGTTGGTGCATACTAGAAAACAAAAACATCAAGTTTACCTGAATATTTTATCTCAACAAGTCAAAGACATAAAATTCTTCTAAGAAATCAGGGAGAAAAACCCTTTATTTTGTTTTGCTCAAATTTTAGTTTAAATCTTTTAATTGTTAAATTTTGGTTAATAAAATATTGAAAGAAATAAATGTTCAAGTATATCTTCTCCCCTCTATTAGAATCTGGCAGACTTAAGTAGGAATTTGATGACCACAAGATATTAACCTACAAAGATTTAAATTGCTTTATTGTAAATGCTGATTATTTTCTTATTGTTTTAAATAAATGGAGACTGTCTTAAAATTAATGATACTCCAATATGTTCATTGATTGCATTTTCAAGAAGATGCCCAAACCCTTTTTTCTCTCTCTTATCTTCCCTCAAAAGAGATTAGAATAACTTCATAAATGAAAAACAAAATAAGAGAGATCTAGAAAATTATATTGCCTTTCATATGCCATCTTTATGCTTTTTTGCTGTTTTCTTAGCAGTGAGTCTCTACTAGAATAATGTGGTTGATGATAGAGTAGACCCCACCAGTCCTCAAATTCATTCTGGTGTACTTAGCAAAAGTAGCATTATTCTCTGCTAGTAAGAGAGAATGCTAAACTAAAATTAACAATTTAGATGAAGAAAATTTTCACCAGATAATTTATAATGTATTTCATTTTTGGAAAATTTTAAGGTACAGTATTTACAGGGACATAGATGAGATCTTCTTGGAGATATGGAAATTAATTTATTGTTTTTATTAAATGTGTTCCTATGTAAAAATCAGTTTTCACATCACATACATTTCTGCATATTTGGTCTTTGTTCTTTTTGTATTATGTCTCAAAACATTTTATGTTCAAAACGTACACCAAATGAATTAGAGGTTAGAATATATTCTCATTGTCACATATCTAGAAGCTTTTTCTATTACCTATCCTCAACAACTTTTTAAAAACTTGCAACTACATTTTGCTTACTGTGTAAAGCTTGATAAGAATAAGATTTTTTTAATATTCGGGTGTGTAATTATCCTGTACCTGAGGTTTTGATCGTTAGCTCTGACATGCATTACCTTGCACGTGTCTGTGAATCATCATCAGCGTTAATACTGTGTTGTGGTTTTCATTCCTACTGGAGTTCTCATAAATTCTCCCTAGTCTTGATTAATACAAATGATTTTTTTTTTTGGCATCAACAAATTTTATCACCTCACTATTCATCCCCTCTTCCAGATTGCTAATAAATATAGGCCGGAGGGGATGGCTTAGTGGTCTAAGCATCAGATTTGAAATACCTAGAGTCCCTGGAACTGCAGGTTTGAATGTCAGCAGAGTCAACCCAGCTCATCATTCTTCCAAGGTAGATAAATGGAGTTCCATGCAGATCACTGTGTGGGGTCATTAGGATGAGATCTTTAAAAACTGAGGTTGGTTATGAGTGATACAAGTCCGGTGTGTCTTTTTGAAAGAATGGGGGTTTCTATCAAAGTTTTGAACAAAATATCCCTCTGAACTTTTGTATGGTTATTTCTACACTAGTTGACATCCTCTTTCCTGGAGGTCTCTGAACTCACATAGTAGTGCTCCATTAGATTTGTAAACATTACAGGATCCTTTCAGGAGAAAATCCTCTTCCAAAAACATAAAATGTGATGACTTTATATTGATGGCCGCTAGTACTGTGGTCATTCTGTTGTTAGCATGTTTTAATTCATGACAGTTGGCCATTATTGTACTTTGTGCTTCCTTCTTTATTATCTATATCTAAAATGTTAAAAGGATTTAAACATTGTTTTTTTCTTTATGATAGCCTTCAGTAAGAAAGGGTGTGCTACCAAGAATGCTTGAAGAAATTTTGAAGACTAGACTTATGGTGAAGCAGTCAATGAAGGCTTACAAGCAAGACAGAGTCCTGTCACGAATGCTCGATGCGCGTCAGCTAGGACTTAAGCTGATAGCAAATGTCACATTTGGTTATACATCTGCTCATTTTTCTGGGAGAATGCCATGCGTCGAGGCAAGTGATACAAATCTATATTTTTTCCAAAGAAACTGAAGTATACCTGGGTATGGTGTGGCATGTCTGTAGTCCCAGCTACTCAGGAGGCTGAAGCAGGATTCCTTGAGCTCAGGAGTTTGAGTTCTGCCCAGGCAACACAGTAAGACCCCATCTCCAAGAAAAAGGAGAGACTAAAGCAATGTTAAATGAATGCCTGTTCATTAAAGGATTTCATTTTGTTTTGAAACTTTAAAAGGTTTCACTTGTGTGGCATAGGATTAGTTTTTCTCAAACCAAGCCTATATACATACATATTCTTGGAGATTTGTGGGTTTCCTCAGTGAGAACTCTCTGTGTCTTTATTTCAATGATTATTTTAGAAATTAGCATACACGTGTCTGCATAATCTGGATGACCATATTGTAACCGTCTATTAGCATGAGATTTCAGTGCCAATTTTATAGCAATACTTACAACAGCTTTGGTACTAAATAATTCCTTTTATGTATTGATAGAGATCTGATTATAGTTAGGTTGGTTTGTCCAAATGTCAGAATAAACCAGTCATTCCATATTAGTATACCAGTGGATATAAAGCAAACTTTTCTTTTTGCAGTGATCAGCAATAACTGAAAGATGCTTTTGGCTGGGTGTGGTGGCTCATACCTGTAATCCTCGCACTCTGGGAAGCTGAGGCAGGTAGATCGCCTAAGCTCAGGAGTTTGAGACCAGCCTGAGCAAGAGCAAGACCTTGTCTCTACTAAAAATAGAAAAACTATCCAGGCATTGTGGTGGGCGCCTGAGTCCCAGCCACTCAGGAGGCTGAGGCAAGAAAATTTCTTGAGCCCAAGAGTTTGAGGTTTCTGTGAGCTATGATGCCATGGCACTCTACTGAGTGAGACTCTGTCTCAAAAAAAAAGACACTTTTCGTAGAAAACTGACATCTTATTTCTTAAACTAAGGTGTTTATTTGACATGAATACAAAATAGTATAAAGAGTAATGGGCTCAGCACCTATAGCTCAACCGGCTAAGGCGCCAGCCACGTACACCTAAGGTGACGGGTTCGAATCCCCAGTCCGGACCCGCCAAACAACAATGACGGCTGCAACCAAAAAAAAAATAGCCGGGCGTTGTGGCAGGCGCCTGTGGTCCCAGCTACTTGGGAGGCGGAGGCAAGAGACTCGCTTGAGCCCAGAGTTGGAGGTTGCTGTGAGCTGTAATGCCA
>CAUYTI010029774.1:0-33546 GCA_963575145.1 Galago senegalensis | reverse complement strand
AGCAAGCATCTTTTAAAAAAGAAAAAAAAAATAGGCTCACCAGGCCCAGTGGCTGTCACTCATAATCATAGCACTTTGGGAGGCCAAGGCTACAGGATCAGTTGAGGCCAAAAGTTGTTTTTTTGTTTTGTTTTTTTTTTTGAGACAGAGCCTCAAGCTGTCCCCCTGGGTAGAGTGCTGTCGCATCACAGCTCACAGCAACCTCCAACTCCTGGGCTCAAGCGAGTCTCCTGCCTCCGCCTCCCAAGTAGCTGGGACCACAGGCGCCCGCCACAACGCCTGGCTATTTTTTGGTTGCAGCCATCATTGTTGTTTGGCGGGTCCGGGCTGAGGATTCGAACCCGCCACCTTAGGTGTACGTGGCTGGCGCCTTAGCCAGTTGAGCTATAGGTGCCGAGCCATAACTAATTTTCAAAATCAACTGGGACTTATAAACACAGGTATTTTGAGTTTCACTGAACAAGCCCCTAAAAGATGGAGTTAAAAACCAAGGTATTAAAACATTTTAGTGCAATGGGCCAAGTTATGACAAATTTGGCATCCACCCCAAAGTGACTGTTATGGATTGAAATACATTGAATCAATGGAATTCCATCAGTTAATAAACTTTAAAAAGAGAAAGCCAAAAAACACTCATTTGTTACCAGTTCAGAAAACTATTAAAATAAATCCTCATTTTGAAAATTAGTAATGAAAAAGAAAGAATTACTAACTCAGACAAGAACCATCAATGGGTGTTTTAACCATTACGGGAATGACTAATGGGAGACCTGATGTTTTCACGTTGCCAGTAACTACACACAAAGATCATGTTGGCATCTGTCTATGTAAGTGTCTATCTCTGTACCACTCATGGTGGGGCAACTGATACTCCTTGTATTCTGATGTGACACAAAGTAACCTATGATGTCCAGGCCAAAAATAGGAAATGTTTAATATTGAGTCTTTAGATATAACATCCAGCTTACATGATAGGAAGAGATGAACCAGTGAAATAACACAAGGAAGCAACCAGATAAATACGGAAGTTTGGAAATTCTGTTAGACAAAAAACCTCAACTCTTCAACAATTGTTGATAATACAGAAAAAAAGGGAGTAGGAAGGACATAAGGTATAAGGAACTGCTCTAGAGTGAGAGATCTAGGAGACAGAAAAGTCAAGTAAAATGTGTAGGGCTTACTTACATCCTAATTCCAACAAGCTAACTGGGAAAAAAACCAAGTTGATAGCACCAAGGAAATATGTATACAGACTAGACATTAGATGATGCCAACAACTTGCTGTTAATTTGTATTAGCAAATAACGATATTGGAGTTATATAAGAAGATATCCATGTTTTTTAAAGATACATAATAAATATTTAAGAGTGAGATGACATGAGGTCTAGGATTTACTTTACAGTTATATGCTGTGTAAAAACACCTCCATCAACTACAAACTGCATATCCAATGTGGCCCCAGATTCCAATGAAGCTGAAGAATGCCTATCGCCTAGTGATGTCCTGGCCTCTGTGACATCGCAGGGCAACACATTGCTCACATGTCTGTGGTGATACTGGGGTACACAAACCTACTGTGCTGCTAGTCATATAAATGTCTAACACAATAATGCACTGTACATGATACTAGATAATAACAAAACACGGTTACTGGTTTATGTATTTACTATACTGTGCTTTGTCACTATTTTAGAGTGCATTCCTTCTATGTACAAAAAATAAAACTATAAAACAGCATCAGTAGGTCCTTTGAGAAGCCATTGTTATCATGGGAGATGACAGCTCCAGGCATGTTTTTGCCCCTAAAGACTTTCCAGTGGGACAAGAAATGGAGGTAGAAAAGTGATATTGATGATCCTGACCTTGTGTGGGCCAAGGCTAATGTGTGTGTGAGTTTTTTAAAAAAAATTTAAAAACTAAAAAAAGAATTTTTTAAAATGTTACAAAAAGCTTATTACAAGGATATTAAGACAAAATATTTTTGTTCAGCTATACAATGTTTTTGTGTTTTAAATGAAGTATTATGAGTTTAAAGGTTTTTAAAAATTAATGAGTTCATAAAATAAAAAGTCATAGTAACCTAAGGTTACTTATTGAAGAAAGAAAAATATTTTCCTACAAATTTAGTGCAGTGTAAATGCGCAGTGTTTCTAAAGCGTACAATGGCGTACAGTAATGTCGTAGGCCCTCACGTTCACTCATCACCCACTCACTGACTCACTCAGAGCAACTTCCAGTCCTGTGATCTCCATTCAGGGTAAGTGCCCTACACAGATGCATTGCTTTTTGTCTTTTAAATCATATTGTCACTGTACCTTTTCAGTGTTTAGATATGTTTAGACATACGAATACCATTGTATTACAACTGCCTGCAGCATTCAGTACACCCGGGCACTGTATAGGTGTGTAGCCTAGAACAGTGGGCTGTACCACACAGCCTGGGTGTGAAGTAAGCTATGCCATCTAGGTTTGTGTGAGGATGCTATGGTCACACAACACTGAAAGTGACTAATGATGCATTTCTCAGAATGTATCCCTGTCATTAAGTGACACATGCGTCTAACAAGAAAGGAGGGAGGAAAGAAGGAAAGGAAGTGGGGAGAGGGTAGACAGGAAGGAAGAAAGAAAAACAAAAAACAAATTTTAAAAAAGGTCAGATGAACCCAGTGTAGCAAAATCGTGATAATACTAAATCCAGGAGGTGACTATACAGAGGTTACTTATATTATGCTTTCTACTTCTGCTCATTTTGAAAGTTTTCATAATAAAGGTTAATTTTTAAAAATTTAAAGCCACCAAGGTCACTACATCTATGCTAACAAAGTACACAATGTCACACCACATCAGACAGGAGTCCTTATGTGAGAGTCCACTGTTTTCTGAAGAGTTTAAAACAAAACATCTCTACGTCGTTTGTGAATGCTGTTGAGATTTTGAGAATATATCTTAGCAAAGAATAGACAATACTGAATTCTACTTCCCAATAATATCCTAATATAAAATAGCACCAAAATAAATAAAATATGATTTGCTGAAATTCATTACTTGCCAAAGAGAAACCATGTTCTCAAAGTCTTAAAAACAAAACCCAGACGCTGGAAGGGTACATTAAAACCTTTAGCATGGTGACCTCTGGGGGCAGAGGGACGGATGAGATCAGTGAATAGTTTTCAACATTGATCTTTTTTTTTTAGCTACGTGAATGTAATGCCTATTCAAAAATAAAATTTAACTTCAAATAAAATGATTTCATATATACTTGTCATATTTGAAAGAATTTTACTCCTCCATCAAGAATCCTACATTAAAACCCAAAAAAGACAAAAAATGAGCTGCTTTTAACAGATTTACCAACAGTCCTTTATCCCGCTGCAGTACTGCCCCAGATCAACCTCTGACACTTTCAAAAACATGTCAGTTTCTTTTCCTACTTCTAAACAGGTTCTTTCTTTTCTTTAGGCTGGCATTTAAGAAACTTGAAATAAATCTGAAGTATTTAACATGAAAGCCAAAAAAGAAAAAAATCCCTGGGGTTAACTTGGAGAAAAGCTCAAAGTAAGGAAAGCCCCTTTTATTTTTCATTTTGTGTCAAAGCACACATTTAAGTCTCTACTTGAAAGGTAATGAATTTAACAAGGATTTAGAAATCTCCACTTCGGTTCCTCTCTTCTAACCTTAAACCCAAACTATAATATTTTCCCTTTCTTTTCTCACCCATCACCTGTGCTTTTTAGCCCACTCTTGTCTATCAAGATTATTAAAACCTCAAATCAAACCTTGATCATCTGCCTGTTAAGCTACTTAAAATAGATGCGTAACACTCCCAATCCTTACAGTCCCTTCCGCAGCATTTCTGCATCCCTCTTCCTGGTCCTTTAGAGGAATGAATAGCCAAATAAGTAAATTAGTGTCGAAACTTTAATTAAAATAAGCCCAAGCACCAAGTGACTATCAGGCAGGTTACACCAGTACTAGGTAGAGCTGGTGATTCAAAGAATCCCTGAGTGGGAGGAAGCTCTGCCAACAAGTGAGCAGTGTGAAGACCTCTAGAGGGTCACACTGCTTTCCATAAAGCTGCTGGATGAAAAATACCATGCAAATATGACATTCTTTTTCCAAAAGAACTTATCACTGGATTCCTTCTAATAATGACTTTCAATTACCAATTTAGACACGGGCTTGAATAATGGTTATCAACCAATATGTATTTGCTGACTTTGGGCAGTCAGTAAATATGGCTGACAAGACACATTAAAACACGAGACAGTACTGTACCCACAAGAACATATAATTAGCAGGTCAACTGTGTAGCATAGAGCCTGTGAATATGGCGGGGTCAGGAGCAGCATGAGGCTAGCACAAGATGTCACAAGTATTTAGGATAAACAAGGTAAATAATGGAACCCTACTGCTGGACAGACATAGGTTATGTCTCTAAGACACAAAGGGGTGTGGCCAAGGTAAATCAGAGGAAGAGCAGCAGGGGAAGAAAAGTCAGAACAAATGTGCGCATGTATACACTTGTTTCTTGCAAAAGAAAAACAGGTTGTGATGAGACCCCACAAGGTCCTGAACGACAGTTCCAATTTTATTTTAAAGACAGTAGCGATCCCTTGACCTTGAAGAAGCAAGTACACAAGAGTGAGAACTGTCCTGCTGGCCAGACACAGGGTTCTTCCACCCTGGACACTGAGATTCTGGGGAGCACTGACAGACTGCCCAGTTTCAGGATTCTTTACCAATCATCACGAGCTTCTCAGATGAGCATTCCACACTCATTCAATATATTCACACATTTTAGATGCGTGTCTTTAAGGGACAACTGACCACTCCTTCAAAAGCTTTCAGAGACCATAACTCCCATTTTATAGATGATATTACTAAGAGGCTCAGAGAGGATAAATAACTTACCAAAGGTCATGTAGCACACTAAGTGATGGAGCCAGGCCTTGCTAGGCTCCTGAGACCTTGGGGCACATACCCTGGCCACACTACCCTTAGGTGTGTCCATTCTTGCCAGAAGTGGACTTGAACAAAGAGACCCCCATCTTGTGGTTAACTAGCAACAAGGATTCTAGTAACAGTGTAGCCCCCAAAAGCTCCCAGTCTAGCAAGACAACCAGAAAGCTACACATGGGGAGGGCTGAAGAGGGGCCAGAGCCTACATACTGTAAGGAGATAGTTCAGAATTTTAAACAAGGATATGGGAATGATACAAGCAGTCAAAGAATATGTGGGTAGGAGCCAGAAAATAGATTTATAATGAAGGCAACTAAGTGTTAACAGTAGTTGCATAATTAAAGTACCAAGGGCTCAATAAATGTTAGTTTTCTTCTTCTTTCTCACACATGCATATTTCTGGAAAAACGTACCTCTCTGCACGAATCACACCACTGTAGTAGGGGGGATCCCATGGCATTACTTCCTGCAATGGATAAATTAATTCATTATTACAAAAGCTATTGTTACATAATTTGTATCAGTAACTGTGCCAGCTTATAAATTGTAAACAACTTACTATAAAGCAGCCAGCTTATACAATGTAAACCAGCTATCGTTAATGTAGATCAGAAAATTTTCATAAAATCCCAAAAATGTATAGCCTGGAAATGAAATAGCTGGCTCCTTATTTTGACTTCCCTGTAATCAATGGTTAGAGAGGTATAAATAAGACCTAACCCAGAATTTAGAGGAAAGGTAAACAAATGTTACTTTAAAGTATAAACTCACCAAAGTCAACGTTAATGGATTAAATTGGTGATGATAAAGTTTCTCCCCAAATGTAGCCAATATTAATCCATAGAACATAATGCAGGTAAGATTAGGGCACTGAAGGTAAGATTAACGTTCTTTCCAAATCTAAGCAAGAAGCTTAGGGTAGATCCCCAAAATGAAAGCAATAATTTAAAATGTAACTAAGGAAGAATTAACTCTAATCTTGGCAAAGAATATATGTCATAAAGCAGTAATAATAGTTGTTTTTGAAGATAGATACAGAGTCCTGAAAGAAAGGAAAGCTTGAATACATAAATGAATCATCTTTCCCACAGGTGTCCAGGTGGACAAAAGAGTGGTTAAGACACCAGGAAGGGGAGCCAGACCTCCTGGGTTCAGGCTTTTAGTTCGTACCAGACGGTAAACTGCATGAGTACAGGGACTGTGCCTGCATTGTTCCTTATCATATCCTGACACGCTGAATAGTGGCTGGTATGAGGGAGTCTCTGAGTAAATACTTACTGAGTGAATCAACAGTACCTCCCAAATAGAACTGCTGAATGTACTTAAAACAGTTAAGCACCTGGCACTGAGTAAGAACTCGATAAATGCTGGCTGCTCTCCTTATTATAATTATCCTTCAGATTTTCAGCTTAGGTATTATCTCCTCAAATAACAAGGTTATTCCCGAAGGTGCTCTTCCCCATATCCCATGATAATACTTCTATCATGGGCTGTGTGACAGTGGAAGATACCTGTAGGCTTCTTTGCTTTTACCTCATGAGTGCCTGAAGAACAGGCACTGTGGCCCTGACAGTCTCGCCCTCAGCGTTCAGTTCCTGCACACATTTCCTCTAACAGATCCTTATTTACCATCTGCTGGATGCCAGACAGAGCACAAGCTCTAAGGACGAAAACCAATATGACATGGTCCCTGTATCAAAGAGCTGACAGTCTAGGCAGTAGACAAGTGGCTTAACAATCAGAGGACAATATGTCATGTCTACGCTGCACCATGTAAAACACAGCCCACGGGAAGGGTATGTGAATCACAAGGTAAGGTCAGGAAATATTTTGGAAGCAGCAATGTCTGAGTTGAGTTTTAAGACAGAGCAGTTAATACAGATGAGAAAGGGGGAAAGACATTCCTGGGTATGGTATTTGTGAAAGACTGAAGTTGCCTACCATTCCAAATTTATGTGGCTGCCACAGAAGTATCAGCTGGAATTAAAGAGTAAAAGAAAACAAAGCAAGGAATGAAAGCAAAACTAAGTGAACAGAGAACACAAGCATCCCACAGGTGTCAGGAGAGATAAAGGACCTAACTGGGCTTGGAGGGGCAGCAAAAGACAAGGCCAGAGAAGCAAGTGGGGCTGTATCAAGAGGGCTTAGTGGGAGAAGTAAAGCAATAGGAAGGCAAATCAGACAATTATCAGCAGCTAACGAAGAATTTCAAACAAGAAAATGACAAGATCAAATCTGCTGTTTAGAAAAATCCCCATAGCACAGGGTGACCAGACGTCCCGTTTTTGAACAATTTGTCCCACGGCCCACGGTGTTTTAAAAAAGTCCCGATTTTTGGAAAGAATGCACAAACGGGCAGGGGAACAGGAAGGGAATATACGGTTTTCGGCTGCCATGTAGCAAACAACCAGAATATGAGTTTTATATTATTTTTGTTAATTTTATAACATTAAACTGTAATAATAACAAATAATTGTGGAGAAGTGATTATCGAGAACTGCTTATCAAAGTTTGCAGGGCCTGATCATTGTTGTCAGGCCCTGCCCTGCCCTATCCCCTGCCTCCCCCCCATGTTGTCTCACTTTACAAATGTCAAAATCTGTTCACTCTACCATAGAGCCAATCCATTCATTCATAGTCCAATAAGTCCATAAGCTAACTCTATGCCCAACACTGGGCTAGGCACATTGCTAAACAGTTCAAATCCAGGATGGATTTGATTTCGGGGAAGCAAGAACAAAAGCCTAGAAAACCAGTTAGACAACCACAATTACATACAATCTGGGCAAAAAGCTTTAATAGTGATCCTGACCAAGGCTACAGCAACTGTAGGAGAAGGGAGAATCTGCAGGACCCCATACCTGAGGGTCTCACCCCAGAGCTTTTGATTCAGTGGGTCTGAAGTGGGGCTCAAAAACTTGTATTCTAACAAGTTCCCAGGTGATGCTACTGCTTCTGATCCAAGGACCAGACTCAGAGAACCACTGGTCCAGAGTAAGCACAAGTTCCAGCAAGGGCAGCACAGTGAATGGTGGGTTCAGTGAATGGGAACTTCCTGAGGAGACTGGGCACTTCACAAGTACCTGTAGCATAACATGTATCAGTAAGATACACAAAATGTCTAGGGAAGATACTTTCAAGATCTACTACTTTTCACCAAATTAGCTTTTGGCAACATATTTTATTTTTTACTTCCTGTCTCTATATTCACTAAAATTCTTCTGGTTTCTGAAGTAGACCTACCTACCAAGTCACAGTGTACAAATGATTAATACTACTTACTTTGCTAAATATAGTCCTTCCATAAATTAACAGACTGAGTTTGACAGGAATAATCTGGGGGTTTTTTTGTTTGTTTTTTTCCCATTTGGAGACAGAGTCTCACTCTGTCACCCTGGGTAGTCCTGTGGCATATGAGCTCACAGCAACTTCATACTCCTGGGCTCAGCAATCCTCCTGCCTCAGCCTTCTGAGATATTGCTCTTGCTTACACTGGTCTCAAACTTCTGAGCTCAAGCAATCTACCTGCCTGTGCCTCCCCAAGAGCTGAATTACAAGCATGAACCACTGCAGCCAGCAGGAATAATCTGTTTCTTAGGGGTTGTATCTGGGAAGCTGGTAAATCATTTCCAAATCTGCAAGGCTCATTTCCCTAAATCTTCCCTGTAAGTATGGCTTTGGCAGCCACTATCAAATCAAAAATGACCAACAATAGCACCTATAAAAGAATGCTGTAGTCAAGCCTAACAATTCTGTAACACTGTTGAGCCAAAAGGGAGAGTCCTCATACATGGAATCCCTTCACTTGCCAGGGGACCGCAGTCAGCTGGGGCAGCATTCTGTCCACATCAACACTTCATCTCTATCGTAAGATCATATAAGTAGAATCATGTAATCATAAGATCTTATGATTGAAAACAATACTTAAGTATTTTTAAAATGGAGTATACTTTCTCAAATAATAATCTGTTTCATTGAGCCATAAATTAGTGAACAAATGACTGAGTAAACTGCAATGTAAACGATGATGGTTAAAATTGCCACCTGCCAGATCAGGCCTCCACTGGGCAGTAAAGGCTGCTTCACATTGGGAAGCCAACTTCCATAGAATAAAGCAGACTTTTTAGGAATACATTACGCTAATGTACATTCATAATACACACACACACACTACAAAATATGTCAGGTAATCAACAAAAAGACTATCTTTCCAGGCAATATCAGACTCAGACACATGGATCAAATATTTTAAAACCTCTGTCCATCAAAACCAACGATCATAAACAAGACTACATGGATCTTTAGCATGTCAAAAAAAGTTCCAGAATCAAACGATAATGATTCCAGTTCACGGATTATTTATAACAAAAAATATTCCAAAAAGTTACTTACAGATTTTTGAGGATTTAGTTTCATTTTCATCCCTCGTATCATCTCAAAATCTTTTATAGTTCTGTAAAACAGGTTTATCTTTACTTGCTAGAAAAAACCTTAATAATTACATTATGACACAATTAATCTGTTTTTGTTATATTCCAATATTCACTATAAAAGTAGATGTAATTAGTACAAATGTAAATCAGTATTAATCCAAATTTTACATAAGTGTTAAAAGAAACAATATGTAAATCAGTATATTACTGCAATTTGTATCTTAAAAATATCATGGTGGACATATATCTCAAAAATACTAAAGTGTGGAAAAACTAACAATGGTACATTAATTAGCAAGCTTTAAATTACTTAAAAAGAGACTAAACATATTTCTATAAAAAAAAATCAACATGGCTTTGGTAGCCACTATCAAATCAAATTTACTTTGGTTTGTCAAAAATTATGACCAGTTATATTTAACATTACTAGTCATAATTTTTCCCCTATAGAAAAACTCTAGCTAGACAATAATTAAGTATGCACTTAATGTTGGCAGAATATGCCATGTCTGACAGAATTCACTCCTATGTATGTATAACTGTAGAATTATGAAGAAAACTAACACACAGTAAAGCAAAACAGACCAAGTAAGTACCTAATTGACTCTCCCTCTTTCTTATATCAAAGACACAGTGATTCACTAGGATTATTAAAAGAAAGTTTTACAATCTAAAAACATATGTAAACATGTGTAATTTAAAAATTCTTTCAAAATCTGTAACTTGTACCAAACCAGAGAGAAATGGGTTCTAAGGCATGAGTTTATAATCCAACAGAAATTTCAGCTAAAATGAATGCACTGACCAGTGGTTCTCAACCTGTGGGTTGCAACCCCTTTATAAAAATGAAAATACACCCTGCATATCAGATATTTACATTACAGTAAATATAACAGTAGCAAAATTACAGTTATGAAGTAGCAACAAAAATAATTTTATGGTTAGGGGTCACCACAACATGAGGAACTGTATTAAAGGGTCGCAGCATTAGGAAGATTGAGAACCACTGGTATAGACAAAAAAAGCAAACAAAATTTTAGATATTATAAGAAAGAAAAGAGGAAAACATTGCCCTCTCTCACAAACCACCACATGCCTCATCCTGGAATCCTCCTTCCTCCTCCTCCCCCGGCCCACCCCCCAGCTAAACCCTAGAAGAGGGCCAGGGAACAGGGCTGCCGTCCCCAACCCTTTGTTGGCTGACAACTGGTCTGTGGCCTGTTAAGAACCAGGCCACCCAGAGGGGGTGAGCAGCAGGCCAGGGACCGAAGCCTCACCTGTATTTGCAGCTGCTCCCCATCACTGGCATCTTCGCCTGAGCGCTGCCTGCTGTTACATCAATGTCAGCATTAGATTCTCATACAAGCATGAACTCTACTGTCAACCGCACATGCAAGGAATTTGGCTGTGTGCTCCTTCTGAGCATCTAATGCCCACCCACATCCCTGCCATCTGGGGAAAACTGTCTCCCATGAAACTGGTCCCTGATGCCAAAAAGGCTGACCACTGATCTAAGGGATGACAGGGCAGGGGACAGGCAGGGAAGGCAGGAATATAACGGAGGGACCCAATGAAGAGAGTAAGTCATTTCTGCTTGAAATTATAAAAACTGAGACAGAGTATTCTTAAAATACATGAAATCAAACACACAGATTAATCCACCATATCTGTGAGCCTCCTGTATTTCGGCCAAAAGAAGAGAAATACTACTTAATGAACCTGTTATAAAATTAATGGTACAAGTTATAATAGTTTCAAAAAGCATTTGAAAGAATTTTTAAATCACACATGAATAACAGGGTCCTAAAGACAATCTGTTAATGAGAGGGGACTGCTTAAGTTTTCAAGATTGGCAGTTTAGGAAGACAACTGTGTTCTGTCAAAGCGTGACTCACAGTGAATAACTTGCTGAAGGACCCGCAGATCTGACTCAATATTCCAACACTCATATTCCTAACAAGTCACTTCCTAATTTTTAGTAAGTCATCTTTAAAAAACTAACATACGACCAAAAAATTAAATAATAGGATAAAAACTAACCTTTCAGAAAGTCTGTCTGATAATTTCTCAAGGAACTGCATGACAGTCTCTAAAAATGAAATTTGAAAAAAAATCTGCAATTAGGTGAAATACAATGAACATATAATAATGTATATACTACAATTCCATTAACGTGATGATTTTCAAAGGGAAGCAAGGTTGCTAACATATACTACGCATATAATAAATATTTCTAGCTGACAATGATCTCTTAGCCAGAAAAACAAATAAATTGACAGTAATAAATCAAAGCCTTCCATAATATCCCCAAATTAAGAGTTACTAGGAAGCTAGAAGAAAAGAAAAAATGTCAATGTGTTCCAATTTATTCATATTCAGAAAATTTAAAAATTAGTTTCTTAGATATGTCTGGCATTTTCTAAGTTTTAAAGAGATAGCTAGACTCTGATTTGTTCCTAAAAATCACTATAGTTTAGAAGTATAATTTGCTGAAACAGTTTTAAAAATCAATGTTTTTCTGGATAACTACTTGTATTTTTATATACAACTGTAGAATAATGTACTCAGGATCAATACCAGAAGAAAATAGAAAATCAGAACATTAAAAATGTAAGTTCTGATCAAATTGTTTTAAGTATGTATTAATATATTTCATTATACTTTACAAACCCATAAAGGCAATGGAGTAGAATTACCACTGCTTCCCACGATAGAACTGTTTCATGTGTATATTTGTAGTTAGCACTTTTTGCCACTGACTCATGTGTGTAGAGCTTGCACATGTATTTTAGTTTGCTTCAAACATTGTTTTTATATTTTCCAGATGATCTTTTATATGGTTTTAAGTTCCCTGCCCTCTCTTCAATTTAAGTTATCTCCTTTCTGAGTTAAATAAAAGGCTAAGGACAGAACGAAGGTTAACCTAAACCCAAACCACAGGGCTTCTTGCCGCTGTCAATACATAACAAGCCTTGTACGCGGTACATACTAATTCTAAAAGCACTGCCTCGTGTGCTGTATTAAACAGGATTGGGAACTTCAGTGAAAAAACACTGTTGTTTAGTCAAACGTGAGATTTCATTTCAGGATATCATACTAGCTGCCATATAAACTTCTTCACATAAATCTCTGTCTATGCTTTTTACTTCTTTTTTTAACTTCAGATTGATATGAGGGTACAAATGATTAGGTGACACTGTTTGCATTTGTTAAGTAAAGTTCAAGTTGCTTTCTATTTCTAAATAACCATAACCATGTTTTACTAACATTCACCCATTTTGTTTCTCTAGTCTTCTTACATGTGAAGAATCTACCTCAATTTATCTACCTGGAATACTGTTATATTAAAACAACTAAATTTGGGAACCCCTGAAAATAACTAAATGCCGCACTTCACAGCCACAGCTATGTTCTATCTTGCCAGTCACGTGACTGCCCACCCCGCTTCTCCTCAGGAGCCCCCTTTAACTTCTCTGGCCTCCCTGCTGACCGCACACCATTCCCTCACTATGCACCTCACGTTTCCTTCTCTCATGAAACCTCGAACAGCCACGCAGGCATCTGATAAACCTCCAAAGCTCCTAAAATCCCGGGACACTGTTTAGTCTATAACACTCAACTGGCACTGAAAATGGGCCAACCCATATTTATTATCTCTATATGTATAGATCTGGCCCCTCAAATAAATTTTAAGTCTCTCAAGAACATAGGGCTCATGCTACGATATGTCAAATGGCCTCCTGGCAAAATATCACTCCATCAAACACTTAGTGAGCAAGGGTTATTTCCCAGGACTGGTATCCGTATTAGCTGCTGCAGACCCATGAGCTCCAAGCCACAATGCCTGAGCCTGTGGGAAAGCCCAGTCCCCTTCACCTTTGCCCTGCATTGAAGTCAGCTGATCACTCTCTTCTCCTTAAGATATTTCTTTTGTGTGTCACCAGGACCACCCACTCTGTGTACTTTCCTCCTCTCTGGCTGACCATTACTTTTGAACCAGCATTGACTGGTTCATCTCATATGCCTGACCTCTTAAACCTGGAGGGCCCCAGAGCTCAGTTCTTGGACTTCTGATCTTTAAGTACTCTCCCCTGGTAAACTCAGAGAGTCTCATGACTTTAAACAAAGATTCAAATTTATATCTCCAGCTCAGAACTCTCTATATGTCACAGTCATACACCTAATTGCCAACTCAATGCTGCCACTTAAGCCTCAACTGTCTCTCAACCTGAATGAAACTAAGCTCCTGTTCTTCTCTAGCTTAGCTAACATTAACTCACTCTTCCTAGCTGCTTAGTTCAAAACCTCTGACTCTCTTTAAAATGCTATATACATAGAATCTGATTATACCTTATCACTTTCACTGCTGCCACCTGGTCAAGATGCCATCATTTCTCATCATGGTTACTACAAAATAGCTTCTGCCTTTGACCTCATTCATCAGTCTACTCTTAAAATCAGCAGCACACGACTTACATTAGCATCTAAATCAGATCATGTCAATGCTCTGCCCAAACCTCCCGGCGACTTCTCATCACACTGGAGTCAAGGCCTCATCAGTCTGTTCCTGCCTCTCACCACTCTCCCCGACCTGCTCCAATGCAGCCACTCTGCCCTCTTTGCTTTTCTTCAAACAAGGCAGGCACTTTTCTGCCTCAAGACTTTTGCACTTGCTGGTGCCTATACCTAGAACTTTCTCCCCAGAGAGCCACAGCCTCATTCCTCTGATAAGAGCATGGCCACCTGTCACATTCTATCAGTGTACCCTCCCTGACAATGCTGCCTAAAACCACACACCATGTCACACACTCATATCCTTTATCTCTGCCCTTATTCTGTTTTCTCTGCAACCTGTATTAACAACATACTGTATACTTTATTTTTGAGACAAGAGTCTCACCATATCGCCCTTAGTAGAGGGCCATGGTGTCACAGTGTACAGCAACCTCAAACTCCTGGGCTTAAGAGATTCTTTTGCCTCAGCCTCCCAAGTACCTGGGACTACAGGCGCCCACCACAACACCTGGGCTATTTTTTGGTTGTAGTTGTCATTGTTTAACAGGCACAGTTTGAATCTACTAGCCCCAGTGTGAGTGGCCAATGCCCTAACCACTGAGCACCAGGCACCAAGCCAACATACTATATACTTTCATACCTATTTACTTTATTCTTAACTATCTTCCCTCACAACAATGCAAACTGCATAAGGGCAGAAATTTCCAACTGCTTTATATGTGGATTTATTTCCAGAGCCTAGAATAATACCTGACGTGTAGTAGGCACTCAGTAAATATTTATTGAAACAATGAATGAAAACAGAGGATATAGATGATATAAAAGACAGGGTACTTGGTCTCAAGCAGCCTACAGAAAGCTGTAAATTTAAACTATGTGTTTAAGTTTCTGTTCTGCCACTTTTTAGCAATATAACTTACCCTCAGATTCCTTATCTGTGGCATGGCCACAAAGACTCTGAAGTCTTCATAAGACTTCAGAGAAATTAAATGAAAATAATGACAGAGTAAACATGGAATAATGTTCAAATATTATTTTATATAATAATAATATAAAAATTAAAATACAATACCACTAAAATCAAATTGGTAACATCAGTAATTACAGAAAATACATGCAATAAAAAATACACATAAAATAGGTGGTGCCTGTGGCTAAAAGGAGTAGGGCACTGGCCCCATATGCTGGAGGTGGCGGGTTCAAACCCAGCCCCGGCCAAAAACTGTAAAAAAAAAAAAAAAAAAAAAAATGCATAACATACACACAATGTTTACTTAGAAACTAAATTACATGAGGCAAACTGTAAGTGCTTTAAAGGTATGAGAACAAGGATGGTGCCTGTGGCTCAAAGGAGTAGGGTGCTGGCCCCATATGTCAGAGGTGGTGGGTTCAAACCCAGCCCTGGCCAAAAACTGCAAAAAAAAGTCTAAGAACAAGAGAGTCCAAGGAAAATGTCAAAGTTTAACAGGCCTCATGAAAGAGGTTGGTTTTGAGCTGAGCCCTGAAAAACTGGTTAAGAATTTAACAGCTTTACCCCCACATTAACATGAAATTAAAAACAAAAGCTTTTAACATATTAGGAGGAAGCTGTTCCCCATGAGAAAATGACATGAGCAACAGCACCCAGGCTTAATAGAGGGCCTTGATGGGTCGATAGAAATAAATGGCTGATTATGAAAGGGCATTAAAATTGGGTGGATATAAGAGAATTTTTAAAGACTTAAACACAAACACAAATATAGAAGGCATAAAGTCAGGATAGGATAAAGGATGTGATCTTCCCCCAAGCAGAACTCATTTCCAGTGTTCCCCTATCCATGAAGGGAATGGGCATCTGTCAGTGTCTCCTCCTCCCTTTCATCCTATTACCACATTTTGTAACTTGAACCTCTCTTTTTAAAAATTTTTTGGTGTAGCGACAAAGTCTTGATATGTTGCTGAGCCGGAATTCATAACTTCAGTTGCTTTAAGTTCACTTGTATCTGAAAATAAGATTGCAACCCCTTCTTTCTTCTGATTTCTATTTGCTTGAAAAACTATTTTCCATCCCTTAACCCTGAGTCTCAATTTGTCCTTCAAGGTTTGGTGCATTTCCTAGAGACAGAAAATGGATGGCTTATGCTTTTTTTACACAATCAGCTAGCCTGTGCCTTTTTTAGTGGGGAATTCAAGCCATTAACATTTATTGAGAGAATTGATAAGTATGGTAGAGCTCTATTCATCTTATTTTGTGAGAGTCCATTGCATAGTTTTATCCTTCGCACCACTGTGGAAGCTAGGTTTTCATCTTTAGCTTCTGAGTGTTTACTTTGCTTGTGGTCTATTGTGATAGTCAGTGTTGAGAATAGGTCTATGTATTTCCTGTAGAGTTAGTTTTGTTGTGGTGAATTTTCTCAACGTTTGCATATCAGCAAAAGATTTGGTTTTTCTCCATCAATTTCCAGGCTTAGTTTAGCAGGATACAGAATTCTGAACTGAAAATTGCTTTAAGAAGGTTAAAGGTTGGTGATCATTCTCTTCTGGCTTGGCAAGTTTTGGTTGAAAAGTCTGCTGTCACCCTAATGGATCTGCCCTGTTGGTCAGTTGGCACTTTCTCCTTGCAGAATTTTATTCTTTGTCTTGACTTTGGACAGGTTCATTACAATGTGTCCTAGAGAAACTCTGTTTGAGTTGAGGTGACCAGGGGTTCAATACCCCTCTGAAAGGAGTGTGTTATAATCTTTAGTGAAACATGGGGAGTTTTCATTTATCATATCCTCCAGTAGGACTTCCATTCCTTTGGGATAATCTTCTGCTTCAGGGATCCCTATAATTTGTATCTTTGAACACATCATGAAGTTCTGTAATTCTCTGAATGATTGTTCTGCTTTCTCTCTCTTCTTTTTTGCCTCTTTGCTTGGGTTAATTCATGAACGTTATCCTCTAGCTCTGAGATTCTTTCTTCTCCATGGCCTAATCTGTTATTGATACTTTCTATTGCAATTTCAAATTCCCTGATAACTCCTCCATTTTCTTAAGCTCCACCATATCCTTTCTATATTCTTCATGTCTTTTATCCATTCTTTTGGTTCTGTTTTTCCACTTTCTCATCAATTTCTTTATTGTCTTTATAATCCATATTTTAAATTCCCTTTCTGTCAATTCCATTAATTATTGATAGGTAGTGTTCTCTGTAGTAGCTCCCTCATGGTTCCTTGAGGGAGCTGTTCTATTGGTTTTTTATGTTGCCAGAATTTTTTCTGTTGGTTCTTCCTCATGTGTTTTTTCTTCTTGTTCATCTCCTTGCCTTAATTTTTCCTTCTTACTGCCTCCTTCACTTTAAATTACCTTACCAGAGGTTAGGTGTTCAAGTGGCCTCTTGGTATATGGCCAAAAAGAAGAAAAGGGTAAAGAGTAAGCAGGGAGAAAGAAGAGGAAAAGAAAAAAAGAAGAAAACAAAAAGAAAAGAAAAAATATGGAGGATGAAAGAAAAGAATTGATGAACAGGGGAGAAGGGGGACAGAAAGAGAATGAGAGTGACAAGAAATGGTGTTGTTTGGCATAGTGCTGTGGCCATTCCTGCAATTCACGGATTTGGTGGGGGGGGGACTGGGTTGGGTAGATCCCCTAAAATCAGGAGCTCCTTACCAGCCTGAGCAAAGAAATGCCCTACCTCTGTCAAATATAGGAAGAGAAAGAAAAAACAAAAACAAGCAAGAAAAATTCAGCAGTGTGGACTTGCCAATACTGTTTTTCCAAAGGCCAAAGGTAGAGGGTCTACTCCCTAGACCAGTAGTTCTCAACCTTTTTAATGCTGTGACCCTTAAATACAGTTCCTATGGGTCGCAAACTATTCCTGAGTGGTGAGAACCACTGCCCTAGACTATGATCTCTTGACCTCCTTAAGACAGATCACGGCCATGACCTCTCAACCAAACCAATGCCATGACACCCCAGTACTCAGAGAAAAGATAAAAAAATAAGGATAGATAAGGAAAATTAAAAATATGGATATATCAGGTAAAGACTAAAGAGGGAAAATTAAAGAAAGAAAAAAGCAGAGGCTATCTTGGCTGTTGTATGAGAAATTTATGTGGGAAAGATGAGAAAAGTAGAAAAGTTTCTACTGAAAGAGAGAAAAAAGGAGAGAAGTAACAGAGAATAAATGGATCTGAAATAACATAACAAAAATATAGGAGCCCTTGCTCTTGAAGAAAGTAAAAACAGAAATTAAGAATACAACCAACCAGGCAGCTCCTGTGGCTCAAAGGAATAGGGCGCTGGCCCCATATGCTGGAGGTAGGGGGTTCAAACCCAGCCCCAGCCAAAAAAAAAAACAACTACAAAAACAAAAATCTTGAAAAAAAATAGCAAAATTTTGTCTCGGTGCCTTTGGCTTAAGCGGCTAAGGCGCAAGCCACATACAACGAAGGTGGCAGGTTTGAATCCCCAGCCCAGGCCTGCCAAACAACAATGATGGCTGCAACCAAAAAATGGCCGGGCGCTGTGGCAGGCGCCTGTAGTCCCAGCTACTTGGGAGGCTGAGGCAGGAGACTCGCTTGAGCCCAGGAGTTGGAGGTTGCTGTGAGCTGTGATGCCATAGCACTCTACCCAGGGGGATAGCTTGAGGCTCTGTCTAAAAAAAAAAAAAATACAACCAACCAAACAAATTAGCAAAAACAAAACAAAACAAACTCAGATAACCAAAAACAACAACAACCTCAACAACAGAGAAGAGAAATGAAAAAAAAAAAATCTTAAAAAAAAAGAAGAAGAAAAATATTGCAGAAGGGAGCAACAATAATAGGATCTAGGTTGAACTCAAATTCCTGAGCTCAAGTGATCCTACTGCTTTGGCCTCCTGCATAGCTAGGACACTAACCCCACTGACCTCCAAGATTTTTAATCTACACAGCACGACCATCTCAATCACCCTACTCCTAGACCCACAACTCCCTGCCTAAATTACAACTGAATTTTTTTTCAGAGTCTTGCTCTGTTGCCCAGGCTAGAGTGCAGTGATGTCATCATATCATCATAGTTACCTCAGACCCCAACTCCTGGACTCAAGCAATCTTCCTGCCTCAGCCTCCAAAAGTGCTGGGACTACAGGCTTGAGCCACTTCACTCAACCAACAATTGGAAATTAATAAATATTTTTGAAAAAAATTATATACACACATGCTTTTACTGTGTAACATTTTATCTTACACATTGTTTAATCATAATGAACTCAACATAGCATAAGACAAGTTTATCACAAACCCAAGGACAGGCATTTCTCTCCCATCCCCCACACCTACCACAAACCTTCCCAAGCAGTACCCTTCCCTCTGAAAAGCACACTTGTGTGTTTTTATATGGCTTACATTAAACATTGACTTCAGTAAAAATATTGCTCTTTCATCTTCTCACCCTACTTAATTTTATTAGATTGATCATAGAAACTAGTTGAGTCAAAATGAAAATAATCTGAACTAGCATCAAATGAAATTTTAAGTTATGATTTTCTTTCAAAATGCATGATATATACACCAAATTATGAGCTCTCCTTAAAAACCATTTCCATTAAAACATGTAGAAGATCTCAATAAGTGGTACTCTGAGCATACTGAAAATTGAACACTAACTTATAGATGGTTTAAAATTAGAAGTTGTTTCATAAAAACCCAATTGTGTCCTTAAAAGTTGAATAAGCAGGCTTACCTGGATTTTTAGCTATTGTTCCCTGGAGAGCTCTGTGGGAAAATGTAGAATACCCTACTAACTTTGCCAGAAGATCTCTATTGCTCAGCAATTCTTCTAAACATTTCAATTGACCAGTGTTGGGATAAAGAAAAATTTTATAAGCAGCTTCTCGTACCTGTATTTAAAAAATAAACAGGAAATGATATCAATATCATAACGAAGTCCTACCCAACAATAACACAGGCTAAAGTTCACCACTTTATCTGCACATAGTAATTGCTTTCAAAATAATGTAAGTTTACACAAAATGAATAAAGCTTTTAGAGCTACAAAATGTCATGGGATATAACAGCATACTTGACTAGAGCATTGGAGTCTGTTCTAGAGGATGTTGGGACAAACTTTTACCCAACACACACATCTCTATGCCATAAAGCACCTCTAACCAAGCAAAGATATTATGTATTAAAAAGTCTCAGTCATCTAGAACATCAATCACTATTGTTATCATACCTTACAAATAAAGGCTTCTTTATGAAGCCCAAGTAGTTAAACTATTTTCATTATTCAAAGCATTTATGGAATTAATGATCTCAAAAATTACATTTTTAAGGCTTAGTATGCTTAAGCCAAATTCCATTTTTAAGCCAATGTTTTTAGGGGTGTAATTATTACTAAATTTTGGATTAAAACAGTAGCACACAGATGAAACCTAAACAATAAAGATAATAAAATATACTTACCAAGTCATCTGATGCTTCTGCATGGAGACCATCAATTATTACATGATTCCCATCAGATATAAAATTATGGTGAACGTGTTCTGGTAAGAGATGCTTCTCAATCTTGTTGGGAAAGTTGGTTCCCATAAGAAATGCACTACTCAAATCCAAAATTTTAACATTAAGGTCCACTGCTCTTTTACGCTGTATATGGGGAGAAGAGAAATTACCTAAAGGCATTTCAAATTAGTATTTTATAATTAATTTAAAAGATAAACTAAAAAGGTGGCAAATAACTATACATATTATTGAATTATATAATTTCATAATGTATTATATTAAATAAAATTAATATATTAAATATATTTGTTATAAATGTATAATATATACTATAATAATTCTATTTTTGACAGATATTTAATATCCTGACAAGAAAATTATCCTTATTGAGTTCTAATTTCTATGTTTAAGATTTACTTAATTTCTATTTCCATGCTTTAAGATTCACATGACTCCTGAAGTTCTATTTTATGTCTAGGTTGTATAACTAATCTTTGAAATTGCCAATATTAAAAATACAGAAACTTCCTCAGTCCCCACTGCCCCAAATCACTTTGTTGAGTAAATTAAGAGAATAATGGGATGGTTAGATCTATTTAATACGATGCTTTAAAAAATTAACTATTTGAAGGCAGATTTAGAAAAGATATTTAGTCTTAAAAGATGGCATACAGGACAGAGGGAAAGAAAAGAATTAATACAATTCTCTTCACAAAAGTATAGTGAACATCCAGACAGGAAAAGTATATTTCAGAAGTTCTGATTTTGCAGATGCCTGAGCTGCTGCAGAGAAATAGCAGCGGAGCAGTGAGAAGCAGACTGGAGCCCCAGAGGGCAGGACCCTGTCTTCTACTCCTTGGTTCTCAGCATGTGGCATATGGACTTGGCACCCGCCAGGTCCTCAGCAGGTCAGTGATGAGGATAGTGCTGGCACCCCCTTGTAGGTTTAATCTTCAGCCACACCTTTACAATACATAATCTCCTATGAAAATGTATATTATCAAAGGAGTTACCACAGATGTTTTGAGAGGAAATATTTGGACCACAAACAGGGGTCCAAATAATTAGTCAGGCTTACTGGAAGACGAGGGACAGGTTATTCATTACGAAAAATCTTGACAGCTTTCTGGACGGGGTTCCTGAGAAGCTTCAGGTGAAAGTATATACAAATCTTTTTGGCAGCTGTGAGGTTTGATAGCTATTAATAGATTCTATCTAAGCTGTACTATGCTCCTAAAAAATGACTGAGCAGCTCTAATAAACTTTTAAAAGATAAATACATAGATGCAGGTATGTACTTGATAAGATGCTGAAAACAATTCAGTGTATTAATAACCTCAAATTTTTCAATACAAAAAATTCAAACTTCATAGGAAAAATAAGTTTGCAGAGACTCCAACATCTTTGTTGTTGTTGTTATTTTTATTTTTTCTTTTAATTGGAAAGTGCATTTATTTCAGGTTAATGTGAAGGTACAAACAACCAAGTCAAAATATTTGATTTTGTTAGGTAGAATCTCTCTTGTATGTCCCACACTCAAAAGGTGTGCACAACACCCCCACATGGTGCCCATTCAGTGAGAGCACCCCATCCAACAGTCCAGACTTCTCTGCCTATTTTGTTTCTGACGTGGCCATTCATCACCACCTAATGGTAACTAATGGAATAACATAAAGGATGATCAAGATCTACAAATAACATTAGTTCCAAAATTTTCCAAGGCTTTACTATGAAAAATAAGAAGTTAAAATGTGATAAAAATTAATTATTTTGAAGACTTTATCATTTAATAAAATCCCGAGGGGGGGAAAAAAACGTAGTTCACTTCCTGACTTCAATGATTTGCTAAGCATATCATTTCAGCACTCTGAGATGACAACTGTTAATAAATGTGTAGTACTCTGAACTCTCTATAAATTCTATGAGATTGTTTATTAAATGATTATTTAAAAATAGACATTTCTATTAATTTTAAGCTTTTAAATTATATTCATGTGAGACCTTAAAATAAAAATTTAAATGAGAAATAAACTGGAAGGAATACAGGCTACATGATTTGTAGATTATGTTAGTGTGGCTTTGTTTTATGATTTATCTTTTTAAAAATGTAACACGTCTTCCTTATATCCTGTCGTAATGGAGCACCTTTGAGAACAGACATGGAAGCTACAAGAGAATTTAGCAGGTCTACTTTATTTGCATCTTTAATGTTGATGTTTCCTTAGGGAGTGGCTTGCTGGGAAAGAGCAGCTATCCTGTAGGAACACATGATAGATAAAAGCAGCAACGTTTACGCGGGTGAAATTGAACATATACAATTTATCAACAAAGTTCAAAATTATCTTTCATGAGAATTATAATAAAACTACTAATACAGATTCTCTACTAGCAACCTTCCTTCTGAAAATACCAACTTGATGTACGTTAGCTAGCATTATTACAATTCAACATACATTCATCCAATATTATATTGAATCCAAAACTGGTATGCATTAAAAACCATGATCCGTGCTCTCAGTCCTTGAAAGGCCTACGATTAGATAAGTAACGTAATAACAGCAACATCGATAAGAAGCAGTTAGAGATAAATGCCATATGAGTGAAATAAATGAAATGTGAGTTCAGATGAATGCAAAATTCCACCTGGGGACTGATAAAAGCTTCACACACAACGTGGCCCAAAGGTGAAAACTTCCCAGGGATTTTAGCCAGGCAAACCCGGTAAACAGAACAGGAGAGACAGGCACCATGCACAGGGGATGGCACCAGTGTGATAAAGTGCACAGGAGCTCAGGGAACATGTGAACTTGTGTTGCTGTAACTTTTCTGGACAATGGGAAATCACTGAAAGATTCTGAGCAGGAGACTAGTAATCAAATGAACGAATGCTTTGAGAAAACTAATCCAATGTTCGGAGACAGTAAGACTGACCAGCAGAAAGCCAATGGGCAGGGCTGGCAGTGTAGGTTCTCAAGTCCACCTGGCTTCCAAAATTACCTTCCACAGTCTCTAGGTGCCTCCGTTCTATTTCCTATAAAACATGAATCACAGTACTGCCAATCCCAAAGTTGTGAAAGTGTGATGAAAAACATATACTTTTAAACAGCAAATGCTCAACTGATAGGAAGGCCCAGGTATTTGGTGATGAGGATCAAGGCGATTTGTTTTTCCAGATGCAGACAGATGCAGGTCTAAAGGAACAATCCTAGGACTTGGTCAGTAATTAAGATATGAGAATACTGGGAAGGGAAGAGATACAACCTGCCTGCCAAGCCTTATACTAGAGGTATTAATGAAGAACCAGTTTGGAGAGAGGCAAATTGGTCACTTTAGGCAATCTGAGTTTCCAGTAAAGCTCGTCACCCTCATGGGCTTCTGGGAAAGCATGCCTTGGTTCAAGGTCAGACTAGGAATCCCATGCTGAGCCCTGAAAGCCATGCAGACATGTCAGACATGTGAGTGGCTCCAACATGACCCAAACCCAGTGCCAATCAAATGATACATATCGTATGTGATAACATATCTCTAAGACCAAGACATTTTGATAAGCTAATTTCTTCTGTTCATAGATAAGTAGCTTAATTATAGTATATTTATTAGGAAAAAAAATTCATCTCTAAAACAAATAAAAAAACATACTAGGGTGCCCAATCTTCTTTTTCCCTGCCAGAAGAGTCATCTTGGCCCACACAGTAAATACACAAATACTAACAGAAGCTGATGAGCAAAAAAGCAGTCCATGCACACTTTTTGTGATATTTGATACCACAGATAGGCAAAAAAAGTCCTCACAAAATCAGCCATGAGCCACAAAGCTGCAGACTGGACAGCCCCAGGGAGATGCTGAGGAACAGGCTGGTCTTCCAGTGCTATCAAGTCCCCTCCACCCTTTGTTCCCACCCCATTCTTCCAACCCTGAGCTTGATACTCCGCCTTTGGAGGCCACCTGCTAACAGGAGTGGCCAGCTCCTGCTTTCCATATCTGTTAAAACAAAGGGTCTGAACAAGCATAAACCTATGCTCACTACTTGAAGAACAAAAGTGTGTAGCTCTCTCAAAGACATGCATATTGTAAAAAGTACACTCATATAAAGGTCTTAGTGCCTGTACTCCTAATCTTCAATGACACCAGCTTTCCTATCAGTCTCTCCTGATATGGCCCATCTCATCTTAATTCCAGGACATCTAAAACACCAAAACTGTCTCATCTTTCTTAATTCTGAATTATCATAAAGTGACAGGACAACTTCCAGATGGTACTACATTCAAACACAACTTAGAGAAGAATTTCATAACCTAAGCATTTTCATAATATGCAAATTCAAGCAACATATATGGGACAAGGACTGTAGCAACAAAGATACCGACTGTCAGTAAAATAGGAAGAGTCAGAAAAAGAAGAAAGATTTACCTTTTCTTTGTCTAGATGGATTCCACTGATTTCAAAATCAAACATAAATAGTTCAGCCACTCTCCTACAAATAAAATGAGCCCCAAGTTATAACAAATAATAAAAATTACTAATGAAAATCAATTTTGTCTTTAAATAAATCAACCCTTTTGAACCTTGCTGCCAAAAGTTGCTTCAGCACATACACAATTTGTTTGTTTGTTTGTTTTAAACAAGGAGCTTAACATCCTAGAAGTCAGGCAAAACTCAGCCGCCTGGCGATTATGATTAGCTTTTCATGTATGAGCCTATTCCTAAATTCAGAGTACAAACCTGTGAAAACCACTATAATAATTACTTATTTATTTCAACTCCAGCCAAATCCCAATAATTAAAAACATAAAACAGTTTTTCTACTTGGACAATTTTTCAAAGGCTCTCTGCATGAGATTTTCAGTTTTTCTTCCAACTAGTAGCAGCTATTTAGAATATTAAATTCTTTGATGCTGTGCCGGAAGCTGCACTTCGTGGCTAATGAGAATTGTTTTCTTTCTTTTTAATCGTACCTGATGCTTAGAACGAATTTCAAGTGTAACACCTTTTTTGGTCAACAATTTTTTCTTGGAGGTACTTTTTTTTTTTTTTCTGGAGGTAAGTTAATCAAATACTTGATCTACTCTTTTGGCTTTCCCTGACTTTTCAAAATGGATGTATTTAACTTCCTGACTATTGTATCAAATGTACCTTGAATGAAGAGAATTACTTTTCTTCTAATATTCTGAAAATTCAGTAGACCACATTCATAATTATTTTCTTTTCTAAATAAAATACGTCATTGAACTCATACCGTTCCCATCATCTCCACCTCTTGTCTCTCTCCCTAAATAGCCCAAAAAATATAACACAACTCTTTGTTCTCAAGCAAAGGTACTTTCTGTTTGTTTTAATGACAGGGGACAAAAAGATAGCAGGGGTTGATAAATTGGGGCTGAGAATTTATAAGCTTATTATATTATATAATATAGGTTCATCGTGGTAGCAAACCACGTACCTGACATGCATCATTTCATGTTAACCTCACAAGAATCTTATGAAGTACTTTTTTATTCCCCTTACTAAGGTTTAAAGAGCTATGAAGCCAATATCCAAACCAGGCAAGGTAATTCCAGCCACTTCACACTTATTACAAGTGTGATACCCAAGACACACTAGTGTTAAGTTTAATGACCATCTGTTGCTGTTCCTTATTTTTTGAAATAAGGAGTTTCACAAAAATAATCCTTTGTCTATTTTTCTATGAGGGAGGAATGTGCTTTCTTTTTTTAAAGTATTTTGTAAGATCTCTTAACATAATAAATATATTAACCCTTGTCACATAAATAATAGAATTTGTCACAATTGTGTATTCTAACTTTGAATGTGGGAGGGTTTTGGCATACCAAAGTTTGCAAATTTGATATGACCAAATCAATCTTTTCTTTTGTGATGTAACTTTGGCATCATGCCAAGAAAGATCTTCCACATCCAAGATTATCAATACTTTTGTGGTTTCTCTAAAAAAAGTTAAATCTTTAATTAATCTTTTTTTTCCAAAATGGTTCTCCATTAGGCTATATTATAATTTACTAAAAACCAATGGAAATGAAATGACACTTCTGCCACAACTAAATACAGATACTTGTGGTGGTATTTGAAATTTTTCTATTCTTTCAATGATGCAATTAACTATTCTGGCATAAGTATGATGTTATTTAATGCTTATCATCTAAGTTGCCTTTTCCCGCCTATTCTGGCATATTTATTCTCTATGACTTCATTTTAATTAGGAACTACAACAAAAAGCTTTAGATATAGACTGGATAGCATTAAACCTATAGACTGGCAGAGAACATTACTGATCTTTCTTCTTCCTTATCTAAGAATACAGCATTAGGTTCTATACTCATGGCCTTCCTGAGATTATTCGAAGGTGTATTACAGCTTCTGTCTTTCTAAAGGATTTCCCCTTCACTATAGTTTCTGGAGCATGCATTTGTTACACTCTTTGCATGCATGAAAGCTCTTAATGGTTTTGGAAAACCTCAAATTAAACAGGTTTTTTTTAACAGTGGGGCTTTTCAGAGACCCTAAACTACTAAAATTCTCCACAGGGGTTAATGCATTGATATGTCTGACTTCCAAACTTATTGACCAATGGGACCCTTCTGAGAAAATGTTTTGAACATATCTCATGGAACAAGTATGTCAAAGACTGCATCTAATAATAAGATGAGTTATGAAATTTAAGTAATTTCTTCTATACATTAGCTCATTGGACAAGATACTGTTTTAAGCCTACGATTCTGTTTTAGTCACTGTCTTATACTTTGCTACATAGAAAGAAGGTTCTAAAATATAGTTCTTTCCAGGTGCTAGCCAACACTCTTGATGACGTACAACTACTATTATTGCAATAAATATTACTTCAAATTCTTTTCTTCCAAGTTTCTTTTCTTTTCCAGACTATTGCTATTCTACTGAGCTTATTTTTCCCAATGCATTTGTCATTTTATTATGTTAAAATTTCTATGGGAACTTTTAGTAACATCTAGCAATGTAGTATGTGTCCTATTAGTACAAGTCCTTTGCATCTAAACAGTCTGCTAGTCCTCTATAATTTTTATACATAAATCTGAAAATGTCAATCTTTGGTAAAGTCAGATCATGAATAATCTTATTTTCAACATTTTTCTTTTTTTTATTAAATGATAGCTGTGTACATTAATGCAAACATGGGTACAGTGTAGAGTTTTCATATACAATTTGAAATATTTTCATCAAACTGGTTAACATAGACTTGGTGTATTTTCAACATTTTTCATTGTTGTCTGTACCTGCTAAGTATAAATCTAGCACAATTAACAGGCATTCAACTTTTGTTTTCTTTGTTAATGAAAGAAATACAAGGCCCGAACTTAACATCACAATGAAAGAAACTACTCTGATGAGACAGTTGGCTTTGTCAGTCTCCTGAGAATCAGGATTGAGGAATGAAATGCAACAAGGTACCTGCATACCTGCCAGATGAAAACAACCTTTCAAAAACTCAGCCTCATGGTGCTACTCATACAGCACTGTATGCACGTATTAGATTAATAGCAAGAATTGGTTAACGGTCCCTGCAGAACAGGGCTTCACTTGGGGTCACAAGCCCCATATGGAGACAGAAAAGGAAGAGGCGGCAGGTGGAGAGAGAATCAAGTTGTCAAAGGAAGCATCCCACAAAAAAAAAATAAATAAATAAATAAACAGGAACAAACAGGGTAGAAAAAAAAACTCTATGTTATGACATGAATATTATAGGTACCTTAATGACAAATCCTACTACACTTATTTTATAAATAAATAAATTCAGCAAGGGAAGGAATGAGCTATCCAAGGTCCAAATCAAATATTCTTACATACTGACTTTGAAATTAGGACCTTTCAATTCAGATTAATAAATGTAATCTAATGAACCAAAGCAAACCATTACAATGATCTCAACATCCACTCAGGAAATAAAATCAATTTGTTTATATCTTCTGATGATACTGATTATGGAACTTTCAGCAGATGGCTAAGTGTAATTACCAACTACTTACAAGAGCTCCCTCCTTGGTTAAGCATGTATCACAAGCCATGTGGAGGAGCTGAGAATGTGGCAGTGAACAAAATAGACCAAGCTCCTGCCCTCAAGAAGGTTTGGAGATGATAAACAAATTAACAAACAGGTAAGATAAAGCTGGAAGTGATTAGAGCTGTAAAGGAAATAGATCAGGGTAAGAGGATAGAGTGACCTCTCAGGGGAGATGCCATTTGAGTGGGCTCCTAGAGAAAGTGCAGGGGTCATGGAGATACCAGGGGAAGAATATTCCAGATGGGGCTTCCAAGTGCAGAGGCCTGGAGGAGGAGTCATCTCCCAGCCATAGCTCTGAGTCACAGTCACAACCATTGCAAAGAAGTAAGTACCTGGTTTCTGGATCAAGAGAATCCATGAGTTTTTTATCAGCTAGTAATTTTTGCAAACTTTGATATAATTCCACATTTGTGTTCAACCTAGAAAAATTATAAATGAAAAAAATTAAATGATTTCCTAATACCTTATTTTTAATTTTACAATCCCCCCAAACGGTGTGAAATTATAGCATATATATTCCCAAAGGCCAAAAATCAAAGTAGTTTTTTGATTCTTCATTTGGACCAGGAATAGCATAATCATTCTCAGAAACTGAACTATTCAGACAGGGAGAGGCAGCATGTTTACCAACGTGTCCAGATATCAACTGTTTTGGAAGGTGAATAGATAAATTTAAATTTGCAGACACCAGTGGGGGCAGGAAGAGCATACAGGAAAGAGGGGAGAGGAGGGATGTGGTCACTGATGATCTAACTCAGAACCAGTTGCCATCAGCAATATGCCAGTGGCCATTTGTATTTTTTGAATAAAAGAAAAGGAGTGAAGATGATAGAAAGGGTGAGCAAATATAAGGATTTTCCAGTCCTAGACTGAATACCCCAGCACACGGGCTGCCTATGCTAATGTAGGTGAGGGTGGCAGGTCCACACCATCAGGGAGGGCTCAGGACACAGGCTTTAGAACCACACACCTGGGATGCAAGACTGGACCACTACTACCCCCAGAATCCTGGGCAAGTGATTCAGACTTTAGGTTGCCCTGAGGATTAAATGAGTCACAATAACTGGTCGGCAGTGGTGCCAGCCTGGCCTTAGCCAAAGGTGGAGAGCACAGGGACCACAGCTGAGCACTGCTGGCCCCAGCCAGACCCAGGGTACCCTAGCAGGCACCTAGTCCTTCCTCCCAAGACACCAAAAGGCCCTGGAACTCAGAGCCAGGGAGCTGAGTTTAGATACAATCTGTTCTCTGCCTGGTAGACCCTCAGGGAGGGATAAGGTGATAAGAACTATTCACCAGTGCCTCCCACTCAGGAACTCAAGAATGGGCCAGTTTCCTAGTCAGTTCACAATTAAATACCTAATGTTTTACATAAATCAAAAAGTTTCCATTGCCATCATTCTCAGGGGCCTTCTAGAACACCAAGGAACTGAGGCAGTCACCGAGAAGGGCCAGACTCCCAGGCATAGAGTCCAGAATCCAGAGAGAAAGTCAGTGTGGGTGCCCGCGTCCTCCTGGCCTGCTCAACCACAAGCCTCTCCATGGCAGAGCAGCAGCAGCTTCAGAAGTGCAAGCAGATCTCCCACCATGTTTTATGCTGGAAGACTCTGACATGCAACCTATACTTAAGTTTACATTTGGCATTCATTCTCAACAACTGCTCCTAACTTTAGGTTTTTCCCCCACTACTAATGGAAAATAAAACAATTCTACATACGTATCTAAAATCATCCTGACTTTTCAAACATCAACTGAACAAGTTAGTTAAGATCAGAATCTACTAGGCTAAAGGAAAAAATGAGTCACAGTGCTTAGAGAAAAGGGCAAAACTCTCAGAAAGGTTGCATACCCTGGTTTAGGGTCTTACTATCAATAGAAATGCTCTCCCACAGGGAAGAGATGATCCTAGACAGACACCTCTGACACCACATCACTACCAATAACAGTGCCCAACACCACATCACTACCAACAAATCACAGTGCCCAACACATCACTACCAATCACAGTGCCCAATACAACATCACTACCAATCACAGTGCCCAACACCACATCACTACCAACCAGTCACAGTGCCCAACACCACATCACTACCAATCACAGTGCCCAACACCACATCACTACCAACCAATTACAGTGCCTGACACCACATCACTACCAACCACAGTGCCCTCCTGTCTTCCCACAAAATGAAGAGTGCTCATCCATTAGACCAGACTTGATCCATTC
Organism: Galago senegalensis; assembly: GCA_963575145.1. Lineage (NCBI taxonomy): Eukaryota > Metazoa > Chordata > Mammalia > Primates > Galagidae > Galago > Galago senegalensis. The sequence continues at coordinate 2,917 of CAUYTI010029774.1, read as the reverse complement.
TGACTCCCTTCTTGGGGTCTTCCCCTAGAGGCAAAGCTCTTTCTCCCAAAGAGGCCCTTTGTTCAGCACTCAGCACATCTTACACATTCTAGCAGCAGCTAGAAGATCACACACATCTTCCAGAAAACTCCATCTAAAGCCCACCACCCTCCTCCTACAATGACTTCTGTTGTAGGAGTAGTCCTGCCTGGCCCTTTCCATGCCAGGTAAGCCCAGGCCCTACCCAGCTCTCCATACCACCTGGCATCATGCCATGCACCCGAGTGATTTGGAACATAGTGCTGCCCACCATGAAGTTATTTTAACAAGCATTATAGAGCTCTTATAAATGGCTTGAAAACATTTACATTTACCTCAAAATCACTTTAAATTAATTCACTCCATCACAGCCTCTGCCAGCAGCCTGCCTTGGCCCTCCCACAGGGTTTTATGGTCTCCCCAGACTCCCTTAATCCTAACTCCACAGGGACTAAAAGGGCACTATGTACATACCACTCTGGCTTCTTGCCGTAGTGGCCTGCAGCCATCAATGTAAAAGCAATTTAATCAAGAGATCATCTACTTACTCCAACTTGCCACAAAGATATGAAAAAACCCTCATTCAAAGTCATAATAAGGATACTGGATGTTTGCTAGGTGCCTGCCACTGCATGATCTCTGTCATTATCCTCAAACCAGCCCTAAGAAGCAGAGTTAACTTGATTCCTCCATTTACCCGGCTTGCCCACCAGCACTCCCTCTGCTCATACACCACCTCCCACCTTGCTGGGTGGGGCAGGCATGAGGGACAAAACTGCCACAGAACAAGGCCCTGAAACCCTGTCACCCAACACAGGAACAGAGTGGGAACAGCACATACTTCTCTACCACGGTGCCAATACTTCTACAGGCTTCTTCTGCTGCGTCTCTGAATGCTGGCTCAGGGTGAGCAATTTTCACAAAATCAGCCTAGTAAAGGGAAAGACAAAACCAAAAGGGAATTTGATGGAAAGCTTTCTTCCAGGATCTGAGGGTGAAAATGAAAACCTGTGTTTTAAAATGCACCATTTGGTTTGACCATGCATTTCCATTACTGAATTTTTCCTAAACGAGAAAGGCAAAGCAACTTCTTTCTTAACATTTATTGATTCTGTTACTCCTTAAAAGGAAGTTTGTCTCATTCCAAAGAAAATACTGTTACTAACTTTACTTTAGGAAAGTTCCTCTCCTTCAAAGATGAACACTAAGCATATTCAGTTCAAAACAGCAAACACTGCTTTCAAATATTCTAAAACTTTCTAAAATTCCTTGCAATATGGTTTTCACATGTTAATTTAACCTGGCTCCAAAGAACACCTCTTTGAGCAGTGCTTTTTAACTGGTGTGCTGTGAGAGGATCTTAGGTATGCTGTGAAAGTTTTAAAACATCATTAATTAAATTATTTTCTTTTTTTTTTTCTTCTTTTTTGGGACAGAGTCTCACTTTGTGTCCCTTGGTAGAGTACTGTGGCATCATAGCTCACAGCAACCTCAAACTCTTGAGCACAAGCAATTCTCTTGCCTCAGCCTCCCAAGTAGCTGGGACTACAGACACCTGCCACAATGCCCGGCTATTTTTAGAGACAGGATCTTGCTTCTATTCAGGCTGGTCTCAAATTCCTGAGCTCAGGCAATCCACCCGCCTGGGCCTCCCAAAGTGCTAGGATTACAGGAGTAAGCCACCTGGCCCAATAAAATTATTTTCTAAAGAAGTACAAAGCACAGTAAATATACTCTTTTTTTAACTTTTTTTTTTTTTTTTTTTTTTTTTGCAGTTTGGCGGGGCTGGCCTTGAACTCACCACTCCCGGTATATGGGGCTGGTACCCTACTCCTTGAGCCACAGGCACGGCCCTTTTTAACTTTCTTTTTTTAATTAACGTAACTTAAGTGTGCCATGGAAGTTTAACTATAGGTTCAAATGTGCCATGAGATAAAAAAGGTTGAAAAACAGTCTTAGATGTATTTTTAAAAATTGACACATAGTTTCAAAACTTATTTAACCATGTTCTAGACTTTGTGCAGAAAACAAAAGCCCATTCTCTTTTTAGCCCTTTAATAAAATATGAATTCACAGACCCCAGATAACATGTTATAAGACTACTACTGCTACTACATTAAACATCACAATTAAACCGGCCAAAAAGTCTCTTTTTTAACTGTTGATCAGCAATTTTATGTAGAAGCTATCCCACATCACAGGCTATTATTCCTACATCAATATGAAAATGAAATAATCTATATAAACTTCAATATGCTTTATTTATACACATGAATTGAAATGAAATTCTGTAGATAACTAATTTTATAAAGTCTTTCTTTCTTAGATGTAGCTTGTGAATTTTCACTAAGATGAAAAAGCTAAGGATTTGCTCAAACCTGATTCCAGTCATAGTTTTAGGAAATACTGGTGTTTCAAGCAAAGGGTCTGTTGACCAGAAATCTCTCCAACATTAATTTTTTTTTGTTTGTGTCATCAGTATCAATAAACTAAGAAACTTCTTTGTATCATTAATGGTAACTTCCATCCCTGGTAAAGATTTAGCAGTTTTCATAAAATTGTTCTATTTGGCAGTGGTCTAAATAGGTTTGAGAAGCAATTAAATTAAAAAAAAAATCATTATCTGGCTCGGCACCAGCCACATACATAGGAGCTGGCAGGTTCAAACCCTGCCTGCCAAACAATGACAACTATAACCAAAAAATAGTCAGGCACTGTGGCAGGCATCTATAGTCCCAGCTACTTGAGAGGCTGAGGAAAGAGAATTGCTTAAGCCCAAGAGTTGGAGGTTGCTGTGAGCTATGATGCCACAGCACTCAACCCAGGGCAAAAGCTTGAGACTCTGTCACAAAAAGAAAAAAAAAAAGTCTACAGTTAAGTAGGTACAGTTACTCAGACA
>CAUYTI010029772.1:0-16406 GCA_963575145.1 Galago senegalensis | reverse complement strand
GAAGTACGCTCTTCAATCTTCTCTCTTGTCTCTGCTCCAAACCATCAGCTAATTTGCTAAGCTTCTGTCCTTTCAGCCTCCTTCTGGACGGGAGCTTCTGTAAAAAGCTGGCTGCAGTTCGCCATCTTGGCTCCGCCCCGTAATTTTCTTTTCTTGTTGGGTCTTTTCCTGGTTTGGGGATCAAGGTGATGTTGGCTTCGTAGAATGTGTTGGGTAGTATTCCTTCTTTTTCTATATTTTGGAAGAGGTTAAGTAATGTAAGTGCTAGTTTCTCTTTGAAGATTTGGTAGAATTCTGATGTGAAGCCATTTGGTCCTGGGCTTTTCTTTTTAGGGACATTTTGTATAGTCGATGCTGTTTCAAAACTTGATATAGGCCTATTCAACATTTCCACCTGGTTCTGGCTAAGTCTTGGGAGGTGGCATGCTTCCAAGTGTTGGTCGATTTCCTTCAGATTTTCATATCTCTGAGAATAAGTTTTCTTGTAATATTCATTAAGGATTATTTCAATTTCTGAGGGGTCTGTTGTTATTTGGTCTTTATTATTTCTGATTGATGAAATTAGAGATTTGAGTCTTTTTTTCTTGGTTATGTTGGCCAAATGTTTATCTATTTTATTGACCTTTTCAAAGGACCAACTTTTTGATTTATTGATCTGTTGTATAATCCTTTTGTTTTCAATTTCATTTAATTCTGCTCTAATTTTGGTTATTTCTTTTCTTCTGCTAGGTTTTGGACTGGAGTGTTCTTCCTTTTCCAGTTGCTTGAGATGTCCCATTAAGTTGTTAACTTCCTCTCTTTCTGTTTTCCTGAGAAAGGCTTGCAGTGCTATAAATTTCCCTCTTAGGACTACCTTTGTGGTATCCCAGAGGTTCTGGTAACTCCTATCTTCATTATCGTTTTGTTCCACAAATTTGGTAATTTCCTTCTTGATCTCGTCTCTGACCCACCTATCATTCAGCATAAGGTTATTTAGCTTCCATGTTTTTGTATGAGTCTGCAGATTCCTGTTGTTACTGAGTTCAACTTTTATTCCACGATGGTCTGAGAAGATGCATGGAGTAATTTCTATTCTTTTAAATTTGCTGAGGTTAGACTTGTGACATAAGATGTGGTTAATTTTGGAGTATGTTCTGAGGGCTGATGAGAAAAATGTGTATTCAATTTTGTTAGGAAGAAATATTGTGTAGATATCTGTTAAATCCAAAAGCTGGATGGTTAAGTTTAAATCTAAATCTTCTTTGCTAAGCTCCTTGTTGGAGGATCTATCCAACACTGCCAAAGGAGTATTAAAATCTGTGACTATGATGTAGCCAGGAGAGATCAAGTTGCTTATGCATATCAGCGTATCTCTTTAATACTGAGGTGTATTCTGGTTGGGTGCATAAATATTGATAATTGAAATATCATCATATTGAGTATTGCCCTTAACAAATATAAAGTGACCATATTTATCCTTGCTTACTTTTGTTGGTTTAAAGCCTGTTGTATCTGTGAATAAAATTGCAACACCTGCTTTTTTCTGTTTTTCATTTGCCTGGAATATAGATGACTGTCCCTTTACCCTGAGTCTATATCTTTTAAGGCAAGATGACATTCTTGTATGCAGGAGATATCTGTCCTCTATCCAGTCAGCCAGCCTGTGCCTCTTTAGAGGACAATTTAATCCATTCACATTGATCAAGAGTATCGATAAGTAAGCCTGATAAAATTTTGTGTATTGAGTTTTTCGAAAGTCCAGTGGACATCTTTAATCCTTTCACCACTGTGGAAGTTGGAATTTGATCAAAAGTTTCTCAGTGAGTTTACTTTTGTGGTGGAGAATTACCCTGGTCATTATGGAGAATAGGTCTGAGAATATCCTGGAGAGCTGGTTTAGTTATGGCAAATTTCTTCAACATGTGAATGTCATTAAAGTATTTATTTAATTTCTCCATCATAAATGAAACTCAGTTTAGCTGGATAAAGATCCTGGTTTGAAAGGTATTTTGTTTTAGGAGATTAAAATTCGATGACCATCCTCTTCTAGCCTGAAAGGTTTTAGCAGAGGGATCTGCAGTCATTTTAATATTCTTCCCCTTGTATTTTTTTGGTTCTCTTACATCTGGTTGCTTTTAAAATTTTCTTTTTCATATTAACTTAATGAAGTTAATAATGATGTGCCTGGGGGAAGTCTTGTTCAGGTTGAGTTGTGCTGGGGTTTGAAACTATCTGCTATCTGAATTTCAGAATCTCTTGTCATATCTGGAATGTTCTCTTTCATAATTTCATGAAGAAGAGCCTCTGTGTTTTGTGAAATAACTTTGTCACCTGCACGGATTCCTATAAGGTGAATATTTTCTTTGAATTATCCCAGAGCTCTCTGAGAGAATGATCTGTTTTTGCTCACCATTTCTCTTCCTCTTTGAACTCTTGGGCACATTCAAAAGCTTTGTCTTCAATGTCAGAAATTCTTTCTTCTGCCTGCTCCATTCTTTTAGTGAGGGATTCTACCATATTTTTCCAGATCTTTGATGGCTGAAAAGTGTTGCCTCAATGTATCTAAATCTTTGGTCATTTTATCTTTGAAATTATTGAATTCTTGAGACATCTTTTGAATAATTTGAAATTCTGATTCCCTTCTTTCCTCTATTCTGTTGATCTTATTTGCTATCCAGACTCTTATTTTATTATTATTATTTATTATTTATTATTTATTATTGCTATCCAGAGTCTTAACTCTATTTCTGACATCTCAGCCATATTTATGGATGGGGTCTTCAGTTACATCTGTCATGTCCTTCCTTGTGGGGGTTGATCTAATCTGGTTATTTATATTACCGGAGTTTTCCCACTGATTCCACTCCATGCTGAATTTACACCATTTGGCTCGGTGAGCAGATAAGAAGTTCGTTTAGGGGCTCCAGGAATAGTGATTAGCTAGCCCTTTGCCCAAAGGCTGGGACTGGTGTCTGTATCTTTTTCCCCTAGATCTTTGCCAAGGACCCGTACAGTGCTATGGCCTGAGAGACTGGGGTCCTGCTTGGTGTGGTGGGGCTAAGTGTCTCTTTCTTGTTTTCAGCTGGTCTCTGTTCTACACTCATAAATCAGTTGCTCTGCCTTGAAGACTCTGCTGTCGAGAAATACCAGCAATTAAGTCACCTCAACCCCCCACAGGCAACAATTAGGAAAGGAAAATCACACCTTCCCACAACCACACACCCATTGTACCACTTTTGTTAATCCTAGGGTGATTGGCTTAGTTCAAGAGATCCAAATCAATTGTCCGGATGGGGGAGTTCAAAAGGTCTCTGGTCACTAGACAGCAGGAGTCTGCTGGCAGCTCAGGTATGACTCGCTCCAGTGCTCCATGAGGTTAGAAGGACCAACCCAGCAAACAAATTGTTCTGGGAAGGTTGATGCCTACTTCCCCACCTTGCACCTTTGTCACACCCAGTCACTGGTAACCCCACAGGGCTGTGACATAGTCATCCAATAAGCGAGTGTGGCAGGGCTTTATGTCTGCCAGAGTCAAAGTAAAGTCAATGCCTCCTCCACTTGGTTAGCACTCTTTTTCGCCAGCCAGCAGAGGAAGCTGAAGCCTGTCTGTCTCCGGCACTCAGTGGCAGCTGGAGAATGTTCCACCTGAAGTCAATCTAGACCTGGAATTTGTTTCCTTAGAGTCGTGGCTTGCCTTGGTGGGAAAGGCATGCATTTATCTATCTCTTCTATCCACTCAGCTCTCCTCCTTCAGCTTTGTTGGGTTCTTTCTGGCTGTTATCTCTCCCCTTGGACTGGAGTTTTTGTTGAAAACTAGCTCCAGTCATCCTTCGTCCCCTGTTCCCCCATGTTCTTATTGAATGTAAAAATTGGAATTAGGGAATATAGCCAACCCAAGGATTTAGCAATGTACAAAATACATTGAAACCAAATGAACAAATAAATGAATCAAGTAAACAGACAAAAATGCTACCAGACACACAAGCACACAGATGCACAGACAATCAGAAACAAGTAAACAAACAAACAACAACAACAACAAAATAGTAATCATAAAATGATAAAAAAAGAAAAGAAAAAAAAACTCTGTTAGTCTGATGTAGGCACTCTCAGCAACCATAGAAGGAAAGGAGAGGAAGAGAAAAACAAAAAGGAAAAATAGTATTAATAATAAAATAAAAAGTAAAAAAACCTTAACAATAACTCCTACAAGAAAAGGATGAAAAAATAAAAATAAAGATAAAACAAAAAAAGGGGGCACCACCAAGAAAAATATTATTCTTATGTATATATATAAACATACAACTATTCCTATGACGTAGGGATCAACTTTAGTGGGAATATATTTATGTTGCAATATACTTTCTAGACAGCAGGTGGCACCGTGAGTGGTTCCCAGGCTTATACCTGTTTCTTGGTTTGCACTGATTTTTTTTTTTTTTGATGGTTTTCTGGCTACCCATTCAGTGCTTAGACTCAGCAGGAATGTTGGTGCCACCGATTAAAAAAAAGAAAAAAAAGGAAAAGGGTTTTTTGCTGGCAGGTTGTACAAATTCTCCCTACAACAGTTCCCATAAAGTGAGGGGTGTCCTGAACCAGCTTCAGGTGCAGGATGACTTGCCTGCAGCTCACCGCACCTGGCCTATAGGAAGAGGTGCTATGGAGATGCCATTTTTGAAGTTTCACAATATATCTGCTTCCTGACTGGCCCCTCAGCCTTGGCTGTCCTGTTCCAGAGAGCACCCCTATCTGCTCTCCAAATTCGGCACAGGAGTCCACGCTTCACCAGATTTTTCACTCAACTCCTAGTTTCCCCTCAAACTGGAAATTGTAATCTTCTCTGGGGAAGGGGCTGGTTGCTGCTGGTGCTGGCCACTTTAGCACCTCAACACAGACTTTTCAGTCAGTCTCCATGAGGGAGGGAATGGTTGCTGCTGATGCCTGCGGATTCAGCGTGGAGCACAAAAGACTTTTCAGTCTCCATAGCGGAGGGGTTGGTTGCCACTGTTTCTTGCCACTGTCCCTTGCCACTTCAGCACAGCACCACAAAGACTTTTCTAAATTACAAAGTGTGTCTGTTTCCTAAGCAGGATCCTTTCCCCTCAATTTTCTGTCTGGCTGCCTGTGGTTTTTGGCCAGGGCTGGGTTTGAACTTGCCACCTCTGGCATGTGGGGATGGTGTCCTACTCCTTTGAGCCACAGGTACAGCTCTACATGTCAGAGGTGGTGAGTTCAAACCCAGCCTGGCCAAAACCCACAAATATATATATAGATATAGTGGGGAGTACATGAAGCTAAAGTGCCATGTCTGAGCATGTGGTGCTGTACCCCTACAGATGCCTAGACCCCTGATGCTCCAAACGGGGTCCAAACACTCCCTTTTCTGGTCATTAATTCTGCTCGGGAGTCCATGCCTCACCACACTCTCTTCAAAACACCCAACCCCCCCACAAGTTGGGAATAGTAGTCCTCGATGAGGGAGGGATTGGTTGCTGCCACCTCAGGCCACCAGCCATAGTAGCTGGTGCTGCTTCAGCTGTGGCACTGTTTTCTCTGGCAGATACTGTCGTTCTGGGTTACAATTCCGGTCCAGCAATCCACCTCTTTGCTGCATACCCTGCATTGCCTGTCTCTGCCAATGCTCCATGCAGGGAAAGATCCAGCCCCCTCACTCTCACCTGAAACCATGAGGAGATTTGATCCAGAGATGCATCCCCTCCACCATCTTGCTCCACTCCCTCTTTCCTTAATAATAAATTAACTTTAGTATTATAGCTTTTGCTTTATAAACTTTTCAATTTCTCAAAACTTTTTGACTTTTTTGTAATAATACTTAGGTTAATACACAGACATATTGTATGTCTGTATAGAAATATTTTCTTTAGATCCTTATTATATAAATGTTCTATTTTAAAAACTTTTATTTATTTTGTTATTTTTAAATGATTTTGTACAAAAACTAAAAGATAAACACACACATTAGCTTAGGCCTATATAAGATCAGGATCATTGATATTTTCTGCTTCCACATCTTGTCCCACTGAAATGTGTTCAGAGGTAATAACAGCTCTATTATAATTTAATGGGACTACTTTAGTAAGTGTGTTTCCTTGCTGATCAAAACATTCTTCTGCAGCATAAGACTTTAGTATTAGAGAGAAGGTAGGGGAAATAGGTATTCTAATACACTGCTAATAGCAGTATAAATTGGCAGTCCCTTCCAAAGAGGGAATTTATAAAATCAGTCACAATTAAAAATCCGAGCTGGGAGCAGTGGCTCACTCCTGTAACCCCAGAACTTGGGAGGCTGAGGTGGGTGAATTGCCTGAGCTCATGAGTTCAAAACCAACCTGAACAAGAGTTAGACCCCATCTCTAAAAATTATCTGGGCACTGTGGCAGGCACCTCTAGTCCCAGCTACTTGGGAGGCTGAGGCCAGAGGATAACATGATCCCAAGAGTTTTAGGTTGCTGTGAGCTAAGATACCATGGCACTCTACCAAAGGTGACCAAGTGAGAGTCTGTTCACAAAGAAATGGATATTCTTATTAAGAAATTCTACTTCTATGAATTTATGAAATAAATATGCAAAGATCTATAAATAGTAATGCTCATTTCCATTTTTGTGTTTAGTAAGTCTTAGAAGCAATCTCAGTTATTACTAATGAGAGATTTTGATAATCCTATATAGTCCTTAAAATGATATATGACTATTTATTGATATGAAAAAATATTCAGTTATAAAATGATACATATAATAACCATCTCATTTTTATCTGTCACTATAGAAAGATTTTTTTTATTAAATGATAGCTGTGTACATTAATGCAATCATGGAGTGCAGTGTGGTGTTTTCATATATAATTTGAAATATTTTCATCAAACTGGTTAACATAGACTTTATGTCAATTTTCTTATTGTGTTAAGATGTTTATACTCTACTTTTAGAAAGATTCACTTGTAGTGATTGGAAGGACTATAGAAAGATTTAATAACAACGTGTTAGTTAATCATACCTGGGCAGTGTTATTCGTCTATGTATGCTTTCCCCTCAAATTTTTATAATAAATAGCATCATTTTTATAATTAGAAAGATGTAAAAGTGATTCACTTACAAATTATGTGTTAGAGCTTGTAGAGTGGGTCAAATCCCATCAGTGTTGACTACAAATGTAGTGTTAGGGTAGATTTGGGTATAACAGGAAATGTATCTAAATATTTGAATTTTATAAGTAAGAACAATTGGAGTTTTATGAAATAAACATGGTATTGGCAATATGAAGAGCTAGGCATATTAGTGGTTAGTACTAGGGTACTTGTGGGAGAGTTAGAATATTTAGAACATGTGGTAAGATTAATTCAAACATTTTATTTTGACAATTTTCCTAAATTTTAATAATGTACAGTTGTCACTAATAATCTACAGAAATTTACTGACTGAAGCTTGTTATAGCCCTTTGGAATGATGGGGCAAACAAAGTCAGGAGAAAGTCAACTTCGTGTCACAGAAGAAAGGATGATATGGTATAATCAGGTTCTGCTTGAAGCTTGTCCCTTGTGCAATTGTCATTGGCTATTTTATTTTTTTTTTGGACAATTTTATTAAGATGTAATTTACGTATCACAAACTTATCCATTTTAAAAGTACAATTCAGTGATTTTTTTAAGTAAATTTATGACGTTGTGCAGGCATAACTATCCTAACAATCATTTTAGATTTTTATCTTCTCAAAAAGAAATCCTGAGCACATTAGCAATCATTTCCCTATCCTTCCAAATCTAGAGAAGTACTAATCTACTTTATGTTTCTATATATTTGCCTATCCTGGACTTTACATATAAGTGGAATCATACAGTATGTGGTCTTTTGCATCTGGCTTTTTTCACTTAGCATAAGAGTTTTAAGATCCTCCCATGTTGTCACCTATGTCATTATTTCACTCTACAGACTGTATAGCACTGAAAGAGAAAAACATTAAATGACTAATGAGAAGCTTTCCCTCCACTGGAAAGGAAAAACATTTTCAAAGACCAAATGAGGTTTGGCAGAGTAGATGCTGAAGACTGAGGATTTAGAACAAGTGAGGAATGAAAGGCTTATAAGGAAAGAAATAAAAAAGATGTGGATTGTGAAATTGAAACTGCTTGACTCAATGAAGAGAAAAATTTTAAATATCTGTAAAAGCTTGCATGAACTAGAGAACAGGATGAAACTGTAACGTTTTTCTCTGTGCAATAAACAAATATTTTAAATTGATACAAAAAAATCATAGGAGATACCTTATCTACTTAAGAGAAGATTATGAAGTCTAAGTGATAATTTTTCCTCCATCTTTGGAGATGCCCCAGTAAAAAAATTTTTTAGCTGCATTATGAATGACTTTTTATTAGGGGAAGGGAATAGCAGGAGATCCAGCAGTCCTGCTATTTATCAGGTTCTAAGTCTTTGGGACTTCCTAACCCACTCTATTATAAGTGAAATTTTATTGTGTGTGTACTCTTCACATCATCTAACCTAGCACTACTGTTGTTTTCTTATATTGTCAGCTGATTGCTTCAGATATGTCATGTATTGTGTTTATCCTATATTCACTACCCCTTAGCTGCACTCTCTACCTAGCTATTATAAGCCAAGCTAAACAAAACCAGACAAAGCAAAACAAAACAATAAAAGTAACAATAACCTTGCATAGGAATAAGCAAATAGTAGATGCTCAATAAATACCTATTGAATGATTATGGTAAAAAAGGAAGTAAAGATTAGTGTTAAGAGTTGTGGATTTCTGTGACTGTTCATAAAACACTCAATTGAACACTTTTAAGGAGTGGATTTTATCTTGTGTAAATTATATTTCTATAAATTTGTTATAAAAATGACAGATGAAGTATTAAAGACATTTCAAAAATGTTGACTTTATTTTTCTAAGAAAAAACAAAAGATAAAGCATTAATATAAGAACAACATTGAATCCAACTTTGGAACTATTTTAAGTCTCTTAGTTTGTAGTTCTTATTATGTGAAATGTGGTAACAGGGCTGGCAAACTATGGCCTGATTCATGTTTGTATACATAAAATTTTATATATTATCTATGCTGACTTTCTTACTGTAAGCACAAAGTTGAGTAGTAGTGACAAAGACCATATGCCATACAAAAATCAAAGTAGTATTCCTCTGATCCCATACAAAAGCACTTGGCTCACACTTTCTTTAAATGGTATGTTTGAGGCTGTGCTAATTTGTATAAGTTATACAGCACACTCATGAAGAGCTATTATTCTTAATAAAAACTTTCAATGAGCAAAAAATTATGAGATCCTATTAAAAGAAAGCAGAAACGAGTAAAAATATAGTATCATGAGTTGGTAGCTAAAACCTCACTGTGATGGCAGACATACGGCACATAAACAAGAAATCTGAGAGCAATATCTTCCTATAAAACAAACAATCTTAGATAAAAGAGGAAAAGGAACTATGTATATGAAGGAAAAATGTGGAAATTTTGAGAATATTGAGCCAATAAGAAATGAATCATAAATGTCTGTGGAAATGTTTTTGCTTTATTTGGTGGTGGAAAAGGAATGTTAAATATGTATAATATGTAAATAACTTTGCTAATTAAAAACCTGCAAGGAACAGACAAGATAATGGCTAGGAAAGCAGTTTAAAAAGGCAAAAGCACTATGCAAATATACTTGTTGTTTTCATTAAGTTTTGTGCTTTTGACTCCAGATTATTCCTCTGTATCAAGCTGTTTAAGAATGCTTTTTTATTTCTTGCCTTCCTTGGCAAAAAGTACACTATATTTTATGACCATTAGATTTTAGATGTTTTCTCTGGTCACTATGTTCCCAGTTCTGATATGTAGTCTACATTGCTGATTTTAGTTGCTTTATCCTGCTTGTGTCAGCCTTATGTAGTCTCTTGGCTCCCCTTTGTATGTGATAATCTTGATATCAGTCTCACTGGGCTATGATTTTAACTCAATCTAATAGTTTGTAACACATATTAGCGAGAGAAAAATACAATATATCAAGTCCACTAGGCCATTCATGTCCTGTATATCAAACTTTTTCCTTTCCCTGCTTTTTCTAGTAGCATTATTATTACCTCACTCATCCAGGCTTACAAACAGTTGAGGTCTTTATCTCCTTCACATTCAGGAATACCCAACCTTTTGCTTTCTCTTCTGCACATTGAAAGAATACAAGGTGTCTTGGGCCACACACTAAATATACAAACACTAATGAATTCTGATTATCAAAAAAAAAAGTCTATGCGTATGTTTCATGGTATCCAACATACAAACAAGAAAAAAAAGTCCTCAAAAAGTCATAGGTCGGACAGCCCTGAATATTTCTGGAACAAGTACTCTGTACAAATAGCAGCTGTGCTAATTATTTGAAGGATACAGCCCTTACCACCAAGGATCACACAGTTAATTGTAAATTAAGGATGTCTACATCACTATTAATAATATAAAGGTTGTTATATGCTGTAGTAAAGTTGTGAGAAAAGGGTAAAAATCATTTTGATGCTGATATTGAGAAAAGATTTCACAGAGAAAAGGATATTTGAGCTCTGGGTTTCCCCCTTTTAAGGCTTTACTTTATAAGCAATAAAGTTCACCCTTTGAGTTGAACTAAATTCACTCACCCTCATAAATCTTCCTTGATCTTTTTGATCTTTTTTTTTTTTTTTTGAGACAGAGCCTCAAGCTGTCCCCCTGGGTAGAGTGCCGTGGCGTTACAGCTCACAGCAACCTCCAACTCCTGGGCTCAAGCAAGTCTCCTGCCTCCGCCTCCCAAGTAGCTGGGACCACAGGCACCCGCCTCAACGCCCGGCTATTTTTTTTTTTTTTTGGTTGCAGCCGTCATTGTTGTCTGGCGGGTCCGGGCTGGGGACTCGAACCCGCCACCCTAGGTGTACGTGGCTGGTGCCCTAGCCGGTTGAGCTATAGGTGCCGAGCCTTCCTTGATCTTTTGTAATCAAATCTTCCCTTTACCTGCATCCCCTGACAACCACTGATCTATTAACTATCCCTATGGTTTTGCCTTTTCCAGAATGTCGTATAAATGAATTATGCATTATGAAGCATTTTTATTCTGTCTTCTTTTATATGACATAATGTATTTGAGATTCATCCATGTCATTGAGTGTATCAATAGCTCATTCCATTTTATTGATAAATAGCAATTTTATGAATGCATTATAACTTGTGTATCCATTCACCATTTTACAGCATTTGAGTTGTTTCCAGTTTGGGGTATATAGGTTTTTGCATAAACATAATATTTAATTTTGCTTTGCCAAGTATATAGGGATGAGATTTTTAGGTTACATGATAATTTTATATTTAAGTTTATAAGAAACTGCCAAACTATATTCCAAAGTGTCTATACCTACTAATAACTTATTAATGTTATGATTGTTTGGCATTCCTGCTAGTATTCAATTTTTTTAAAAATTATAGTCATTTTAAATATTATGTAATGGGTGCATATGGTAAGATGGCCAACCAGAGCTAGCTTTCAACAGTGGCTCCCATCCAGAGGGAGAAATAATGGATAGAATGAACTCAATGAAGTTGAAATTTGGGAGCTAAGCTAAGAAAGAATATTGATGAGTGCACATCACCCCTGCTGAGGCAAGCAGTGACTCCAGGAAAACAAACTACAGGTAGAAAACCTATTGCCAAGAGGACAGGAGAACCCTCCCCCAAGATAATGGCTCACTGTGTGCTCTCTACAAGTGAGTAGAGAATAGAAGACATCTTATTTACCCCATGGGAGAGAGCTGCTAAACACTAGGACTCTTTCTCAGAGAGGTTCCACCTATGAACCTAGACATTCTCTTTCCTGACATAAAATTGAACAAATATTTTGCCCACAATTCTGAACTCCCAGTCCACCCTTCCCCTCTCACTTGGCAATCTGAAACCCTGTCCCCTGCAGAGCCCAGAGTATTTGGCAATTCCTTGATAGGTCTGTGCATTGGGTAGGACACTGCACAACTGTGATGAAACAGTAACTTGAGAGGAAGTTGGGGAACATGGAGATAGAGAGACACAAGTGGGAGAGGGATAAGCGCAGCGCTGCGACAGTACCAGTGGTTGTGGGGCTCACACTTCAGATCAGATTTTGGAGAAACACTTCCCTGTTTATATTGACCACTGGAGGGAGCCAGGCCTCAACCCTGCAAGGGTACTGGAGGCAGAGTGCCCCTGGGGCAGAGACACAGACTCTGTGGAAGAGAAATTCGCACCATGACAGTACCCACTGGTGGCTGGAGGTGCTCACATCTCAGGACAGACTCTAGTGGAACATTCTCCGGATTCCATTGAGCACCAGATGGAGCCAGGCTTCAGGCTCTTGAGGTTGCCTGGCAGGGGCAGAATGTGGTGGGTTGGAGGCACTGACTCCCCTTTGACTCTAGCAGGGGCTTATTCCTGGCATCTTTCCTCACTAGAGGGAGCTGGACCATAGCCCTGTAGGGTTACTGGTGGTGGGGCATGGCTGTGGTATGAGGTAGAGAAGGAGGTGCCAACCACCCTAGACTGCCTCTTTGGCTGGGCAGGCCTTCCTGACTCCATTGAGCACTGGAGGGAACCACACTCCAGCCTCTGGGGTTTTCAGGATGGAGCTGCCTAAGGATCCCTGCTATGAGGTTGATAGAGACCTTTTGAGCTCTCCCAGTTGGGCAGTGATTGTGCTGCCTGCAATAATTAAACTAGAATTCTGGAGCTGGGCTGGCTACCCAGGGACATTCCAAGGTTGAGTCATGGTTGTATTATAGTGGAAGGGACTGATTCCCATCTTCCAGTTGTCACTGTTGGGGGGCAGCGTGTCTCAGTTGCTCAGATGTCTCCCTAGTTAACATTTCAGTCTAAATCCACAACTTATTAAAATTGGATAGAGAGTAGTTGAATACAAGATGGAGCCAACTATACCTATTACACCAATGAGGTCCTCAGAGTCTCTGGCTGCAGGCCTGAAAGGGACCTTTGTAAAGCTATAGGAAAAAAGCCACAATCACCAGTCCCAGCTCTTTGGTAAGGGGTGGGTTAACTACAATTCCTGGAGCCCTCAATCCAGTCTAAAGTAGCCTACCAATTTTAGTAGCCAAACTGTGGAAAATAATCACAGGGCAGAACCAGCAGAAGAATTCTTGCAACATGAATAGTCAGACTAAATCAACTCCCCCAAGGAATGACAATGGAGATTCATCAGAAGATGCCATTTATAAACAAATGGCTGAAATGTCAGAAATAGAATGCAGAATATGGATGGCAAATAAAATGAATAGAATGGAGGAAAAGATGTAAATAGAAATCCAAAGAGTTGTGCAAAAGTTGTCTCAAGAAATCAATGAATTCAAAGATAAAATCTCTAAGGATATGTACATAATGGTAAAAGAGATACAGACTTTAAGGAAATGAAAAATCTATTCAAGGAACTCCAAAATACAGTAGCATCCCTTAGTAACATAGTTTAGCAGGCAGAAGACAAAGCTTTTTATTATTATTATTGAGAAAGAGTCTCTATTTGTTGCCCTCAGTAGAGTACTGTGCCATCACAGCTCACAGAAACCTCAAAGTCTTGGACTGAAGCAAGTTTCCTGTATCAGCCTCCCAAGTAACTGGGATGACAGGTATCTGGCTTTTTTTTTTTTTTTTTAAATAGAAGGGGTCTTGCTTTTTGCTCAGGCTGGTCTCAAACTCATGAGCTCAGGCAATCCACTCACCTCAGCCTCCAGGAGTGCTAGGATTACAGGCAGAAGTCATTATGCCCAGCTGAAGACAAAGCTTTTGAGGGCTCCTAAAAACTCAAAGAGGCAGAGAAATGGAGAGCAAAATCTGATCTTTCCCTGAGAGAGTTGAGGGAACACACCAAAAGAGCAAACATTCATCTTATAGGAATTCCTGAAGGAGAAGAGGATGGTCCTAAAGGCACAGATGCTCTACTCCAAGAAATTATGGAGAATTTCTCAAACATTTCAAGAGATACAGAAATTCAAATAGTAGACAGTTTCAGAACCCCAGCAAGATTTAATCCAAATAAAGCAACACCTAGACACTTTGTAATTAACTTTGCCAAAGTTAATATGAAGGAGAAAATCCTGCAAGCAGTCAGACATAAGAAAAGTATTACCTACAAGGGGAAGAATATTAGAATGACTGCAGAACTCTCAGCTGAAACATTTCAAGTCAGAAGAGGATATTCATCAACTTTAAATCTCCTAAAACAAAACAAGTTTTAGCCTAGGATCCTGTATCCAGCTAAACTGTGTTCCACCTGTGACAGAAAAGTCAAATGCTTGAATCACTTAAAGATGTTGAAGAAATTTGCCATAGCTAAACCAGTTCTCCAGTATATTCTCAGACCCATCCTCCATAATGATCAGCACAATGGTCTACTATCAAAGTAAACTCACTGAGAAATTTTTGAAGAAAACCTAACTTCTCCAATGGTGAAAGGATTAAAAATATTCACTGGACATTTGGAAAACATGACACCTAAAACACTATCATGCTTTTTCAATTTTCTCAATTAATGTGAATGGCTTAAATTTTCCTCTAAAGAGGCACAGGATGGCTGACTGGATATAAAAAAATCAGGCCAGATATCTGCTACATTCAAATGTCTCATCTTACCTTGAAGTATAAAAATAGACTCAGGGTGAAGTGTTGGAAATCTATAATACAGGCAAATGGAAATCAGAAAAAAGCAGTGGTTGCAATTTTATTCACAGATAAAATTGGTTTTAAACTAACAAAGATAAGGAAAGATAAGGATGGACACTAAATATTTGTCAAGGGAAACACTCAGCATGAAGAGATTTTGATAATTAACATTTATGTGCCGTCTCAGAATGTTCCTCAATTTATAAAGCAAACCCTAACAGATATGAACAATTTGATATCTTCCTGCACTATAATAGTTGATTTTAACACCCTTTTGTCAGTTTCGGATATATGCTCCAAGAAGAAACTAAACAAAGAAATAATGGATTTAACTTGACCTACAACAAATGGAGTTAACAGACGTATACAGAACATTTCATCTAGTAAAACTGAATATATATATATTTTTCATCAGCCCATGGATATGGATCATCCTCCAAAATTGAACCTGTCTTATGACACAAGTATAACTTCAGCAAATTTAAGAGAATATAAATTATTCCTTTTATCATCTTGGACCATTCTGGAATAAAATTTGAACTCAACAGCTACAGAAAACTTCATACACAAACAAAGTCATGGAATCTAAATAACCTTATGCTAAAGGATAGCTGGGTCAAAGATAAGATTAAGAAGAAAATCACCCAATTTTTGGAACAAAATGATAATGAAGGCACAAATTATCAAACCTGTGGGATATTGCAAAGGAAGTTCTAAGAGGAAAATTTATAGCATTGGAAACCTTTATCAAGAAAACAGATAGAAAGGAAGTCAACAACTTCATGGGACATCTCAAGCAACTGGAAAAGGAAGAACATTCCAACCCCAAACCCAGCACAGAAAGAGAAATAACCAAAATTAGAATACAATTAAATTAAATTGAAAACCAAAGAATCATTCAAAAGATCAACAAAACAAAAAGTTGATTTTTTTAAAAGATTAACAAAATTGATAAACTTTTGGCTAACCTAATCAGAAACAGAAAAATATAATCTCTAGTACTGTCAATCAGAAATGAGAAAGGAGAAATAACAACAGACACCTCAGAAATTCAAAAAGTTCTCAAAGATTACTACAAAAACTCTATTCTCAGAAATATGAAAATCTGAAAGAAATGAGAAATTTTGAATAGACCTGTATCAAGCACTGAAATAGCATCAACTATATGAAATCTCCCCAAATAGAAAAGTCTGTGACCAAATGGCTTTACATCAAAATTCTACCAAAACTTTAAAGAAGTAGTACCTATATTATATTACCTTTCCCATAGAAAAAGAAGTAATACTTCTCAACACATTCTATGAAGCAAATATTGCCCTAATTTCCAAACTAGGAAAGGACCCAACAAAGAAAGAAAATTATAGACCAATATCATTAATGAATATCCCTGTAAAAATATTCAATAAGAACCTAGCAAATAGAATTCAAAAATACATCAAAAAATTTATACACCATTGTAGGAGATAAGCTCCCTTTGCTCAAGACATGGCAGTCGCCCCAATGTGCTCCTTCAGGAGATTGTCTCTGTGAAATATTTCCTTGCGGCTTGAGCATCTATGCTTGCCTATAGAAAAGCAAGAATGTAGAGTGTCTCGCCCTAGGGAGTATGGAGAAGAGACAGCCGAGGTGAGCTGGGGGCTGGACAGACCGGTCTTGGAGCATTGGGTTCTATTCTCTGTCTTCCTCCATTCATTAGCATTATAATGTATAACTTAACTTTGGGCTAGCAAGGACAGACAGCCAGG